>CAXITT010000364.1:379289-392983 GCA_964033795.1 Lymnaea stagnalis
CCCCCCCCCCTCCCTTCCCGTTGTTTGTGTGTCTGGACTAACAAATTACAACACTAACTAATGCAATAATTAACAATTCAATTCTTTTAAACAAAAAAATAACGTCTTTTTTTTTTTTTTTTCGCTTTGACAACGGTTTAACACGACATTCAAGACTCAAACATTTCAATCAGATTTTCGGAAATATTGACCCCCTGATCCCACAGAGGGAAAAAACGGGGCCATCAGACTTTGTCTTGGACTGAACTGATGTTCTGTAGTCATTGTTGTGGTTGTGGTTTTCTTTTTCTTTCAGTTTTTAAAATAACAACCCGTTGAAGAAGACGAAGAGAACAAGGCCCGGGGGTGGGGGTCGGGGTGGGGGAGGGGGGTTCTCCTATCGACAAACGCCGTGACAAAGACGTTAACGATGACCGTCGGCGTTTGATTAAAGATAACTGATAATCTCGAACCCTCGTCACAGAACCGTCGCTTGGGCGTTTATCGGGCTTTTATTATTTCAGCCACGCGCCTCAGATTGTCTGTTTGCCCTTTGGGCGAGTTGCCTTTTCGGAGGGCACTTGATTAAGGGGCAGATAACCCTGCGCGCTGATAAGCTAGTGGAGCCTTCGTGGTATTGTTCCGTTGCCATGGCCGAACATAATATTCTTTTTATATCAACCCGTGAGGTGATGGTCGGAGTCGTTTGATTGTGGATGTGTGATGTCAGAGCTGTGGCGCCAGAGAGTTTGCGGTGGCCGTTTTGTGATGTTAGGTTTGTAATGTCAAGGTTGTGTTGTCAAGGTTGTGTTGTCAAGGTTGTGTTGTCAAGGTTGTGTTGTTAAGCTTGTGTTGTCAAGCTTGTGTTGTCAAGGTTGTGTTATCAAGCTTGTGTTGTCAAACTTGTGTTGTCAAGGTTGTGTTGTTAAGCTTGTGTTGTCAAGCTTGTGTTGTCAAGGTTGTGTTGTCAAGGTTGTGTTGTCAAGGTTGTGTTGTCAAGGTTGTGTTGTCAAGGTTGTGTTGTCAAGGTTGTGTTATCAAGCTTGTGTTGTCAAGTTTGTGTTCTCTAGGTTGTGTTGTCAAGCTTGTGTTGTCAAGGTTGTGTTGTCAGGCTTGTGTTGTCAAGGTTGTGTTATCAAGCTTGTGTTGTCAAGGTTGTGTTGTCAAGGTTGGGTTGTCAGGCTTGTGTTGTCAAGGTTGTGTTATCAAGCTTGTGTTGTCGAGGTTGTGTTGTCAAGCTTGTGTTGTCAAGTTTGTGTTGTCTAGGTTGTGTTGTCAAGCTTGTGTTGTCAAGTTTGTGTTGTCTAGGTTGTGTTGTCAAGGTTGTGTTGTCAAGGTTGTGTTATCAAGCTTATTGTGTTGGCAAGGTTGGGTTGTCAAGCTTGTGTGGTCATGTTTGTGTTGTCTAGGTTGTGTTGTCAAGCTTGTGTTGTCAAGGTTGTGTTGTCAGGCTTGTGTTGTCAAGGTTGTGTTATCAAGCTTGTGTTGTCAAGGTTGTGTTGTCAAGGTTGTGTTGTCAGGCTTGTGTTGTCAAGGTTGTGTTATCAAGCTTGTGTTGTCGAGGTTGTGTTATCAAGCTTGTGTTGTCAAGTTTGTGTTATCTAGGTTGTGTTGTCAAGCTTGTGTTGTCAAGTTTGTGTTGTCTAGGTTGTGTTGTCAAGGTTGTGTTGTCAAGGTTGTGTTATCAAGCTTGTGTTGTCAAGTTTGTGTTGTCTAGGTTGTGTTGTCAAGCTTGTGTTGTCAAGGTTGTGTTGTCAGGCTTGTGTTGTCAAGTTTGTGTTGTCTAGGTTGTGTTGTCAAGCTTGTGTTGTCAAGGTTGTGTTGTCAGGCTTGTGTTGTCAAGGTTGTGTTATCAAACTTGTGTTGTCAAGGTTGTGTTGTCAAGGTTGGGTTGTCAAGCTTGTGTTGTCAAGCTTGTGTTGTCAAGCTTGTGTTGTCAAACTTGTGTTGTCAAGGTTGTGTTGTTAAGCTTGTGTTGTCAAGCTTGTGTTGTCAAGGTTGTGTTGTCAAGGTTGTGTTGTCAAGCTTGTGTTGTCAAGCTTGTGTTGTTAAGGTTGTGTTGTCAAGCTTGTGTTGTCAAACTTGTGTTGTCAAACTTGTGTTGTCAAGTTTGTGTTATCTAGGTTGTGTTGTCAAGCTTGTGTTGTCAAGCTTGCGTTGTCAAGTTTGTGTTGTCAGGCTTGTGTTGTCAAGGTTGTGTTATCAAGCTTGTGTTGTCGAGGTTGTGTTATCAAGGTTGTGTTGTCAAGTTTGTGTTGTCTAGGTTGTGTTGTCAAGCTTGTGTTGTCAAGCTTGCGTTGTCAAGTTTGTGTTGTCAGACTTGTGTTGTCAAGTTTGTGTTGTCGAGGTTGCGATTACAATGCTGTTATGTCAGTGTTATTATGTTGTAGTTTTGAGTGCGCTACCCAAGTCACAGCATACGTGTTTTCACCACTAAATTGTAGTTTTCTGTGTTTAATCAAACTTTTTGGAAGGCTAACTGACCCATCTCCCATCATCCCATCGAACTGAAACTTGGCACATAAACCCGGCGCCTAAAACAACACCTTTTATTAAATCCTGCCCCCACCCCCAACCCCCAGATTTCTTCAAGATGGCGCTGAATAAAATATGGTTTGATCCATGGGTTCGTGTTTTGGCGTGGAGATTAATTGTGCAACTGCTGCTTTGTGCTTTGTATTTGTGCACATTAGAGTATGCAGTAACAACGGAAACTAATTTTTTAATGCGGAAAATCAAGGAAATATAAAACGTGTTTTCGACAACATTTTGCGCAGTGACATAACCTAATATTTATAAGAATGATCTTTACTAACATAACGCAAAAGGGGATATACGATTTAAGTACGTTCGGATCCTAAAAACAATCATAGTTTTTTCTCTCTTAATTTACAAAAAATGTGCAAAAAATATTTTTAATTCGATTCTATTTTAGTAAAATTTTAAGTATTATTATTATAACCTACAAATACATTAAAATTATCAAACAAGGAATTAATTTAAGCATTTTTTATGTGTTTGAAAGTTAGAAAAAAAAATCATGCTCAAAGAATTACACCGTATTCACATTTATCGGGAAAACCAAAGCATCAGTCGTTTTAAGTGCGTCTTTTAGTGCGTTGTTAATATGGCGAAATACAATTAAAATTAATTTGTTCTTGTTAATCACGCAAATGACGTCATAGCGTGAAAACCCCTTTGTCACCAAAACTCTTAGGTTTCTTTAAATTTAATAACCGCGCGTGACAAGACTGATAACGTATTTTCCCTTCTTAAAAGTAAAATTAATAAATACAATTGACTGCTTTTTAAATTGTTAATAAAATTCATACACGCAATCTTGCTTTGTATATTTTAACATTTAAAAAGTTTTGCCTTTTTTAAATTCAAAAAATGTACTTTTATTAAATTTATAACGTTATAAAAACTAAGCTTTAAATATAATTCTAAAAAGAAAATGCGGTTTAAGTCAATCAGTGCAGCGCAACTCCATAGCTAAATAGCATTCACTAATACAGTTATACTTCATACAAATAAGAACGAACCATATGGAGTGCAAACTATGTTAGTTAGGGTATGGAAGAGACTACAATCCGGTGGACGATTTTATACATTTATTCAAATCTGGGTAGTGGAGGGGTTGGTCACTTTGCCCCAGGCACCACAAGATACGTCTCAAAATAAAGGAATGCAATTGATAAATAATTAACATTCTTGGGTACATTCATATCAGAGGTAGGAAATAGCATGTGTACATTATTACGTGGATGACAATATATTTAAATCCTATGGTATTACATTTGTGAAAAAAAGAGATGTTACATTCTCTTTTAACAAATAGGTGTATGTTCATTTTGTCCAAGGCAAGAAAAGCAACGTCTCAAAATAAAGGAAGAATTTGATAAATAATTAATTTTCTTGGGTCAATACATGTCGGAGGTAGGAAATAAGATGTGTAATTTCTTACGTGGATGACAACATCGTTAACTCCTATGGTATTACATTTGTGAGAAAATAAGATGTTACATTCTCTTTTTACAAATATTGGTATGTTCATTTTGCCCAAGGCAGTACAAGATACGTCCCAAAATAAAGGAATTAATTTGATTAATAATTAACCTTCTTGGGTACATACATGTCTGAGATATGTACATTTTTACACGGATGACAATATATGTAAATCCTATGGTATTACATTTGTGAAAAAAGAGATGTTAAATTCTCTTTTTACAAATAAACTAATGTTTGAAAATTAAGAAAATCAATAGCGTTAACAAATCTTTGGTTACATTTATTATATAAGTATATGCATGAAATCACAACCCAATCATTTTACACGCTTGAAGATTAAATTTTGACAAATGAAGATGGATAAATATTTTCTTTTAATGAAAATATATTTTTGTTGTTACTTTGCAAACTGTAAAGAGGTGTGTATTTTTATGAGGTTAACCACTTATTTTTTTTAAAAAGACAGTCAAATCTGATATAGGCGTGAAAAACAGTTGAGAGATTCTTCTTAATTAAAAGAATTCTTAGCTTGACGATTTTCTGATGATGTAAATTTTTTTTTAAAGAGCAAAAAAAAATGTGCTAATTTTTTTTTAATAAAGACATCAATATATATCCAATCCGGTAATAAAAAAATATATTTATATCATATATAGAGTTTTTGTTGTAAATTTAAGATAAGGTTTTTTAAAAGTTTTGAGAGAAATAAGTTGTAATTCAAGGGCACGAAAATGGGTAAATCTAAAATATATCTCTTGCGTAATAATTGTCCGTAAATTAAATTCTTTAGTGACAAAAGTGATATAATGAGTGATTTTTTGCACTGGGTAATTTAAGGTCATGTTTAGAGGGGGGAAAAGTAGTTTAGGAGCGTGAAAGAGTGTAGGGTACGCGTATCACATATAGCAGATAAACACTTCTCAAAACTTGATGATGTTAGAAACGTAAATATTATTACATTTTGAAAGTTATGCATTGGGATGAGTTTTCGCAATAGCAGTTAGAAATTATCGCAAAGGACCTACCATTATTATCCCGATAACATCAGATCATTTATTCTAGCAACTTAATAAAGGATAAACCAATCGCAATTGCATTGGATGCAAACAAAAATGCATGTAAAGGATTCCTACGAAAAACTTTGTTTCCAGGGCTGGTTTCAGTTTAGTTTACCTTTCTTAAAATATAGTAGACTTTTTCTACAGATGACCTACAGAACCCGACCTTTATGAACCAATGAAATGCTTTAAAATGTGTCGTGGAGCTGGAACCCAGTCGAGTTACCCAGAAAGCTTTCAGCCTTAACCTAATACCTTGCGAACAATAATCCCATTTCATCCAATAGCAGGCGTCTCCCTTGATCGCTACCCTTACTACTCCACCACTAAAAAAATCTGACAAGCGCCCATTTTCTATACTCGCACAACGTTTTCTGGAAGCTTAGGAGTGTGTGGGTGTGTGTGGGGAGGGAGGGGTGGGGACGGGGAGGACGGGGGAGGGGAACCAACGCATTTTTTAAAACTGTAATGGTGAGAGTTTTTTTTTTTTTTTTTTTTTTTTTTTTTTTTGTTTTTTTTTTTTTTTTTNACGGTTAGATCTGCAGCGCTTTATTGCGCAAAGGGAAAGCACTACGGTTGAGTTCTGATATTAAATGTATGCGTGTTTAATGAATCGTTTAGTTCGTGTATATTTGTTTCATCGGTGTTCGCAGTTTTTAAACCACCGATCCATAGCTTTACAAAAAAAACAAGTGCACAGCTTCCCATTTGTGGTAAATGAAACATGTAAAGATCATTCTTTTTTTTTTTTTAATTTTTTTTTATAAGCGACGTCTAAATTGATCTCTAGCTAATACTTTAAGTCTAAACAGCCACGGTTTTATATTTATCAACAAAACAGAAATCTCCTTTATCTGCATAGCCTCACAATAAATAAATGTTGCACGCGTCACAGTCTCGTCCCCCACACTCACCCCCCCCCCAAAACATAGCATATTTCAGTTAAATACAATTTAAAAAGAAAAAAAAATACGATAAATTTTTCTCATGAACAGTAAACAAACGAAATAACTGTAGGATGTTCAACCAAAGATTGCGTGTTAAAAAGCATTCTTGAGGCTTCGTTTAACATCTGATCTGATTTAACATGTAATATGTACTAGTTAGAAGAGATTTTTTTTTTTCCAAACAACTCTGTCGTCACGTGAACAGCAACTGTACGTTTCCATGACAACAGTGATTAAACGTGATACTTTTTATTTTTATTAAATTTTTATTTATTACTTTTTTTTGGGGACAAAATGTATGTCTTTTTTTTTTTGTGACAATCTTATTTTAGAGACCATTCATTTATGCGTTCACATTCGTAGGATCGATTGTATCGAAAGTACCCACCATTTCTTTTTTGTCCAAAGATGTTGTCTCATTGGTATGATCGATTGTATCGAAAGCACCCACCATTCCTTTTTGTCCAAAGATGTTGTCTCATTTGTATGCTAGGTTATATCATGTGCGCCTAATTTTTAATTATTATTCAGTTGTAAGAAGTATATAAGACTCGTTGCTAACCCCACACAAAAAAAGTCATTTTATTATCAAGTAAATTTGTTTCGTTTAAATCAGTTTCATCGTATGATTGATAAATAAGAAAACGAAAGTCTAAATAATTAATAGAGGAGCCGTGTTTGAGGGCTATTGTTGGCGAACACCAGAAAGTGTTGTAGTATACGATCACTGATTAATAATAATAATAATAATAATAAGACGTCTTATATAGCGCGGTACCCTAGCCTAGGGCTGGGCTCACCGCGCTGTACATAAAAATTTTATCAAAAGAGACATAAACATGACATAAAAATAAAATACATCTATATTCCATTTTTTAAAAGTTTTCTACCTTTTGGTTTCTTGGTGTTTGCAGTTCGGGTGGGTTTGGGAAGAAGTGGGTTTGTCGCGAAATGGAAGTTCTGTGTTTTGGGGAGGTGGGGAGTGGAGGGGTGAGGGGAGGTACGGAATTGAGCAGTTAAGTCAAAATCCGGCTGAGGGCAATCTGGCAGAGAGTCGAGTGCTGGACGGCCAAAGAGCTTTGTGAAATAAAAGATTGTGGGGCGACATTTAAAGATTGGGGAGTCGGGCGATGTCGTATTTTATACGAAAAGGTTGCCCCCCACCCTCTGCCCAAAGAACTGTGCAAATATTGGAGAGGTGGTTAGGAGTATAGCCTGGCGTCCTGGAAAAAATGTTGTGAGAATATAAAAGTGTCTGTGAGTGTGTTACAGAGAAGATTCCCAGAATTGAGTGAAATTTTATGTCTGGGTATTTCCTGTTTTGTCCCGAGGTTTGGGGGGGTGGGGGTGGGGGAGGAGGGGGTAGTGAGTACCAGATAGGATGTAATTGTTGAATGGATGAATGATTGAACGTGGTGAGTCTGGAACGATGATGGAGACACACACTTTTTATGTCACCGACAAATCTTTTGTGTTTAATTTAAACGGTTTCGTTGAAATACGACAAAAACGGAGAACCTGTTTGCGGGAATACTTTGTATGTAAAGCATAGATCACATTGTGCCGTAGAGTAAGACGGATAATGGCACCAACCGTTGTCAATGTACAAAATTAAAGACACTTTCCTTTACGAAACAAATATTACAAATGCAATGAGAGATTTTGTTATGCCCATATCAGGGACCAATTAGGATTGCAGTAATTGTAGAATGATCACATGAAAGAATGACATGTTGTTGTTGTAGTTGTTGTACACGATGGTAAAATTTGTGTTCTGTGGCCACATGTTTTGAGATCTACAGTTACCAGATGAGTGATGTCATAGGGTTGGGGGGGGCGTTGTTCTTTTTGGTTTGGGCTTGGCTAGTGTTGCCCCACGTATGGGTGGACTCAGGTTTTGTTAGGTCCTGGACCTTGGTGGGCCAGGATTTAGGTGGGGCCTAGATTGGGTGAGTCAGTTTTTGTTTTTTTACGTGAGTCTGGTTTAGGGTGGACCAAGGCTTAAATGGGCCCAGGTTTGGGTAGGCCAGGATCTTTGTGGGCCCAGGTTTGGATGGGCCAGGATCTTTGTGGGCTCGATTTTAGGTCGGCCCGGGTTTGCTTGGGCACGGGTTGCGTGTATTCTTCATGCGGCGTGGTTTGCGATAGAGGGGCGGAACAATCAAGGAGCGCCCCGGGATTCACAAACTTTAGCTACACCCCTGGTGACCACACAAAAAATAGAATGAATTTTCTTCAGCTAGCTGGTGTCACCCTAAGACAAGCACAGACTCTCCAATTATGTTCAACGCTTGTGTATTTTTCGATGAGCGTAGAAAAGTCACAAGAAAAATGATCATACGGTTTGCCAGGAAAAGAAAACAGATTGTGAATGTTGATATTTTGGATAATTTTATCACTAAACTAGCACCACAACACGATGTCCCTTGCTTTCCTTTGATTCCTTTGCTATGTGAGATGTTTTGGAGAGATCAGACGCAGAGTCTTTCAAATCACAACGAGATACACACCCATACAAAAACAAAATAAAGGCATCTGTCACCCCCGATTGAGCATAAAATGACAGTAGTTTTGGACGAGTAGCTTAATTTAACCAATGTTACTACCATGGGCACCCGCAGGGGGGGGATGTCAAGGGGGGAACTTCCCCCCCCCCACCGAATGGCTTGGATAAAAAAAAATTAGACAAAAATAGACAAAAAATGTATTAAAGTAAAGAGAAAATAAAGAGAAAGTAACTAAGCTGATGTCCGGTCCGTTCGTTCACCATACAAATACGCTACAGTAAATTAAAACTGCATTAAAACATTACTAAAAATTTTTTGCCCCCTCCCCCTGGAAAGTTAATCGATCTTTTTGCCCCCCCCCCCAGAAAGTTTTCTGCGGGCGCCCATGCTTACTACCATTTATTGTTATTCAATCTGCAATACCCTCGTTTTTCTGGCTTCGTGCTTGACAACGTATCTAAACATGAATAAATCATATACTTAATGTGTGATTGTAATATGTATCCATAAAACAAATGACAAATACAACGGTAAGCGAGTCTCGAACCACGATCCTAATGAGCCGTCTCTTACTTCCATTTACTGATGTGTAGTTTATCGTAACTATTTAAATGGACTTACAAATAGAATTGCAGTTAATTTAAAAAAAGCTGTTTTGTGTCATTTTTGTTTTCAAGTGACTATTTTTTTTGTTGTTTTTTTTAAACCCACAAACGTCTTTTCCTTTCATTTGACATTGCGACATGTGTTTAACCCTCAAATTACAAGTGATAACAGAACTAATGTCCGATTGAAAAAAAGATATATCCAGGGATTTCATATATCTAGTTCAACACAGCCTCAGTGGAATGGAGCCGTGTGCTGATTGGGCCACAAGTGTCAGGGCAACGGTCACGCTGATAAATAATTTATTCTTACGATAAAGATTGAGCTAAATATGACTTTCACGTCTCGAATTTTCAGGATTTGTCAACGATGTGTTAAAAAAAAAAGAAAAAAAAAAAAGCAAAGCCATGTTAAATAAAAATGTGTCTGTAAATTTATAAACTCAACTCCTGACTCTTGCCTTTAGATGCAATTTCATGGCTACGATGTGTGTGGAGCCCCTCTCAATGTCCACGTTAATGTCAATGTAAGAGGCAGTTTGCAAGGCGTATCCTAAAAATGGATTCTGTACCTGTTTTTTTTTTTCTTTCTGTTCCTTCTATTTTCAACCACACTCTTTCTGCTAGCTCTATTTCTGATTTGCCTTTAAACATTATTTTTAAAATGACATTTTTTTGTCCAAGGAAATATCCTAAAATGAAAATTCATTATAATGATGTTTAAACGGGATTTGTATTTCACTGTGTTGTAATTGTGTATGTAGAAGCTTCTCTGTTTCACAGAATCAGATCCTATTTGATGCCGTCAAAGTGTAAACTTGGAATGTGTCAGTGGCTGCATTACTGGTGTATAGTTAGAATGCGTCAGTGGCTGCAGTCTTGGGTGTATCGTTAGAATGCGTCAGAGGCTGCAGTCTTGAGTGTATTGCTAGAATTCATCAATGATTGTATTCTTGGTGTATAGTTAGAATGCGTCAGCGGCTGCAGTCTTGGTGTATAGTTAAAATGTGTCAGTGGCTAGGCTTACCTTACCCATTGGTTCAATACCGCACTTAAGACAGCCACGTAAGAAAAACAGTTCTCAAACAAACTAAACAAAGAGGCATGTTAACACAAAGTCAATCATTTCCTCAATCAAAACTTAACACACACACACACACACTCATCGAGCAATCACACATCCTTACAACAAACCTGGCTTTGACGATGACAGCGACGACGACGACGAATACAAGTTCATCCATTAAAAGCACCCCCCCTCCCCAGTGCCTCCCTCCCCAAGCTGCCTTCCAAAGTTTGTCTCACATCTCACTGTCACCAACACATACAGTGCCTCTCGTCAGACACTTCCACGGTAACACGATGGGTCAAAATTGCGGGTGTACCGCGGGTATCTTATTTTCGGTCAAAACCTCGATCGCATACAGTGGGAGAATACGAACCAACCAGGAATTATACAGTCTATATCAGGATTCCACGTAGGTAGCAGAATTTTTTTTTAAAAAGGCCGGCTCCGATGGGCCGGACACTTAGAACTAATGGCAAATGACAGAGGAGCGAAGAGTACCACCAAAATCACACAGGACAACAGCTCAAAGGCATGAGATGGATGGATGATGTCGGAGCATGTCTACAGCAGCTGGGAATCCAAGCGTTGAAAAGAAAAGCAGTAGCTAGTTATGAGTGTAAGAGTAGTGGTGAGGCAGGCCGAAGTCCTACATGGGTTGTATTAACACAGGGATGGACGGGATGATAAAATCTTGTTACACAATACACAGTGGCCGTCCAGATTGTATCTGAGCGTTTTTAATCGAGATTGAACCATTTTCCAATTTTAAGAGCGATTTTAAAATCAGAATCATCGTTTGATTTTGTATAGATTTGAGGTTGAATCTCAAGAGTTTGTAAAACTTTTTTTAAAAAGTATAGTACATCGGCTCTGAACAGGTGGGTCGCGAACCCCTTTAGGGGTCAAGTGACCCTTACACAGCGGTCGTCTAAGACCATCGGAAAACAAATATTTATGAAGTAGAAACGAAAATAATTTTATGGTTGGTTGGGGGGGGGGTGGGTCACCACAACATGAGGAACTCTTTTAAAGGATCGCAGCATTAGGAAGGTTGAGAACCACTGCTCTAGTACAAATGTACGACATTCCTCTTCCTTGCACAATGTTTTCCCCTAGTACAACGCCCACCATCCATCGTTCTCTTCTTCTCGTCTTTCTCTCAGGTCTTCAGCTCCACTTAACCACACGGTGGTCACAGACACGATGCCACCTTGTCACCCACAATTATCTCCCCTCGCGCGTGTCCCGTTGATTGGACCCCAGGGCATTTTGGGGGAGGGGGGGGGACGGGACACATGGCTGTGGTCAAACATGCCCATTACTCGTCGTGTTTGCACGTGCGTCTAGTCGCGTGCAACTCCTCTTCAGTGTTCAAATTATTCGCGACGCCGTACAGACTGATAAGGAAATAGTCATGCCACGGGAGTTTGGGCTAATCTTCTCCCCCCCCCCTTCTGCCCCAGCGCCCTAAGCGCCCTCATTCCATCCGCTTCTTGCATTTACCCCAAGTATCAAGGAAATACCGGCTATTTTTAGAATTTCAGAAATATAGATTCTGGAAGAGCTTGATCATGACCTGACTCTATTTCTTATATGTGATACATGGTCACAATCTATTGATATTACCATTCACAGTCCAAGTGATATTACTGTTCACAGTCCACTTGATTCTATTGATCACCATTTGTATTTAGTGACCCACACGACTCTCACCGATGTCAGAGGTAGCCAATCAATTAAACGACTATCATTCAACCTGGGTCTCGGTCACTGAATGAAGGAAGATCAGGCCATGGCGTTAATTAAAAGTGTAAGGTTTGGGGATTAGCACTTATCTCCACGGCCCTTTCGGGGCCTCTATGGGCCTACAATAGCATTTTAAGGGCCCTTACGCCCCTGCCAGCATTTACCCCCCCCCCTTCAACTCGGCCATTTGTGTCCGTGATGAACTCGATATTTTCTTTCCTTTTTTTTTTCTTTTTTCTAATTACCCCCCACCCTCCAAAAATCCAAACTNTTCTACTTACCCCCCACCCTCCAAAAATCCAAACTGCTATTTTTCTTGATATCCTCCTCGTATTAGATCTCCCCCCCCCGCCCCCCTCTCCATATACGTCTAACTTTGTCTCAATAACATCACAAGCCTCTTACTTACGTCCTTTATTTAGTTGCAACGTTTCCGCTGCATTTCAAAATCCGTATTTCAATATCCGCCCTCACCCTGTTTTTTTTTTTAACCCCGTGTGAAAAACACATCTTTTTTTACCCCGTGTGAAAAACACATCTTTTTTTACCCCGTGTGAAAAACACATCTTTTTTTTACCCCGTGTGAAAAACACATCTTTTTTTACCCCGTGTGAAAAACACATCTTTTTTTACCCCGTGTGAAAGAAACATTTTTTTTACCCCGTGTGAAAAACACATCTTTTTTTACCCCGTGTGAAAAACACATCTTTTTTTACCCCGTGTGAAAAACACATCTTTTTTTACCCCGTGTGAAAAACACATCTTTTTTTTACCCCGTGTGAAAAACACATCTTTTTTTTACCCCGTGTGAAAAACACATCTTTTTTTACCCCGTGTGAAAGAAACATTTTTTTTACCTCGTGTGAAAAACACATTTTTGGTTTCCCCGTGAACATTCACCTTTTCCGTTATTTTTTTTATTTAAAGAGATATGTTTTGTTTTTTTTTAAACTTCACCAAAGGTTCTTTGCACTAAGTGTTAAAGAGATTTTTTAAAAATTTAACTTCACCAAAGGTTCTTTGCACTAAGTGTTAAAGAGATAAAAAAAAAATTAACTTGACCAAAGGTTCTTTGCACTAAGTGTTAAAGAGATTTTTTTTAAATTTAACTTCACCAAAGGTTCTTTGCACTAAGTGTTAAAGAGATAAAAAAAAATTAACTTCACCAAAGGTTCTTTGCAGTAAGTCTTAAAGAGATTTTTTAAAAATTAACTTCACCAAAGGTTCTATGCACTAAGTCTTAAAGAGATTTAAAAAAAATTAACTTCACCAAAGGTTCTTTGCACTAAGTCTTAAAGAGATTTTTAAAAAAAATTAACTTCACCAAACGTTCTTTGCACTAAGTCTTAAAGAGATTTAAAAAAAAAAATAACTTCAAAGGTTCTTTGCACTAAGTCTTAAAGAGATTTAAAAAAAAAAAACTTCAAAGGTTCTTTGCACTAAGTCTTAAAGAGATTTTTAAAAAATTTAACTTCATTAAATTTTTTTTTAACTAAGCCTTAAAGTGTTTTTCTTTTTTTTTAACTTCATCAAAGGTTTTTTTCTCTAAGTCTTCAAAAGATTTTTTTTTTTAATTTAACTTCACCAAAGGTTCTTTGCACTAAGTCTTCTCAGGAGCAGGACCTTTAACCCACTGTGTCACTATTAGTGAAACCAACTGCGCAGAGGGACATAGCCACTGTGTCAGAGTTAAATCATTATTTCTTATTTATATTCATTAATTTTTTTTTAATTTTTTTTTTTTGGGGGGGGGGGGGTGGTGTGGGGGGGGT
>CAXITT010000364.1:412983-456006 GCA_964033795.1 Lymnaea stagnalis
CATTTTTCCCCCCCCCCCCCCTAAAAAGTTTATCAATTCCCCCCCCCCCTAGAAAGTTTACTGCGGGCGCCCAGGCTTACATGTTTGATGATTGTATGACGTGCACATAACAACAATAACACACACATATTTAATCCCAAAACGAGAATATAACCAGGATCCTACTGAGCCGTCTCTTACTTTCATTTACAGATACTTAATCTATAGCAAACATTTGTATGGACTTTAAAATATAAAAAAAAAGTACAATTACGGTTAAAATGAAACTTTTTGCATGGGATTTTTTTCCTTACAAAACGTATACATTTATTTTGCTGTGCGTTTTTGTGTGTGCTTCCTTTGCCTTGTTGTTTTTCCCGCTCACCCAGCACACTGGCTATAAGTGTTATCTTCCATTTTAAACATATTTTGTCTTTTTTCTGTTTTATTTGATTGGTCTACAATAAGAGAGGACAGATCAGGAAAGAGAAATAGAGAGAGAGAGAGAGAGAGAGAGAGAGAGAGAGAGACAGGGCGAGAGAGAGGGACAGAGAGGGAGAGAGATGAAGAGACAGAGGGGGATTAAAAGAGATGAAGAGTGACAAATTTGCAAACATATATCGATAAGATATGTTGGAAGAGAGAGAGAGAGAGGATAAGTGCGAAAGGTATCAAAATAGGCAAATGAAGATCAACACTCCCCACAAGAACTACATTTTTGATAAATCTGGCCATGCGCGCCCCCCCCCTCCCCCGGGACCACAAGACCTAAAATGTTTTCAAAAATCTGGCTATGTCCACGAATACAGAAGTCCCGTTTGTTATCTGAAAGTCTCTCAGCCTAACAGCGTGTTGCTATTAGTGGTCACGCGTAGGCATTAGTCGGCATCGATGTAAATTAAGGGAGGAGGGGGGTAAGATCGGTTTTAGGTGGGGGGGAGAGGTTGATTGGCAGCGTGAGCTATTTAGGTTAAAAGACGCCCAGGGATACCCTGGGGATTTGAGGTTGGGGCGTGTGGTGGGGGAGGGGTTGGGGGAGAGGCCGGACACTGAAGAGATTTGAGGTGGACCACGGAGACAGAAGTGGACCACGGAGACAGAGGTGGACCACGGAGACAGAGGTGGTCCACGGAGACAGAAGTGGACCACGGAGACAGAGGTGGACCACGGAGACAGAAGTGGACCACGGAGACAGAGGTGGACCACGGAGACAGAGGTGGACCACGGAGACAGAAGTGGAACACGGAGACAGAGGTGGACCACGGAGACAGAAGTGGAACACGGAGACAGAGGTGGACCACGGAGACAGAAGTGGACCACGGAGACAGAGGTGGACCACGGAGACAGAAGTGGACCACGGAGACAGAGGTGGACCACGGAGACAGAGGTGGACCACGGAGACAGAGGTGGACCACGGAGACAGAAGTGGACCACGGAGACAGAGGTGGACCACGGAGACAGAAGTGGACCACGGAGACAGAAGTGGACCACGGAGACAGAGGTGGACCACGGAGACAGAAGTGGACCACGGAGACAGAGGTGGACCATGGAAACAGAGGTGGACCACGGAGACAGAACCAGGGTTTAGATTACAAGTCGTGTTCCGTGTGTCATCTATGTCATCCTTGACTCTAGCACTGTCGGTGGCGATACGCATCTATCTTACTTTCAAGCTTTAATAATACGATGACAAGAAAATGGGTCAAAATTGAGTGCTCCTTTGTGTGTCTGTGTGTGTGTGTCTCTGTGTGTGTCTGTGTTTTGTGTTTGTGTACTTACTTGCTTGCTTGAGTGTGTGTGTGTGTGTGTGTGTGTGACTGAACCACAAGTCTTTTTTTTCTCCTGAATTCGTTTTATTTTCATTTTGGAATTACTTTTTTTTTGAAGTTGTCAAACTATGAATGGCCCAAGAATCTTCCTAACTCGAACAGGGTACTAAACTCTACTCGCATTTCTCTAGTAACTACAGATCTACTATTTAAACATTGAATAATTCACTCATTCTTGCAACTCATGAGACATGAACGACGTGTGTGATAGTTGCAATGTGGTGTACCAGGTCATGTTTAAGGATAAGAAGTCTGGTTAAATTGCGGCGTACCAGGTGAAGGTTTCACAATTAGGACACTGGTTTAACTGTGGTGTACCAGGTCAGGTTTTACGTTTAGGACACTGGTTTAACTGTGGTGTACCAGGTAAGGTTTTACAAATAGGACACTGGTTTAACTGTGGTGTACCAGGTCAGGTTTTACAATTAGGACACTGGTTTAACTGTGGTGTACCAGGTCAGGTTTTACAATTAGGACAGTGGTTTAACTGTGGTGTACCAGGTAAGGTTTTACAATGAGAACACTGGTTTAACTGTGGTGTACCAGGTCAGGTTTTATAATTAGGACACTGTTTTAACTGTGGTGTACCAGGTCAGGTTTTACAATTAGGACACTGGTTTAACTGTGGTGTACCAGGTAAGGTTTTACAATGAGAACACTGGTTTAACTGTGGTGTACCAGGTAAGGTTTTACAATTAGGACACTGGTTTAACTGTGGTGTACCATGTAAGGTTTTACAATTAGGACACTGGTTTAACTGTTGTGTACCAGGTCAGGTTTTATAATTAGGACACTGTTTTAACTGTGGTGTACCAGGTCAGGTTATACAATTAGGACACTGGTTTAACTGTGGTGTACCAGGTAAGGTTTTACAATGAGGACACTGTTTTAACTGTGGTGTACCAGGTAAGGTTTTACAATTAGGACACTGGTTTAACTGTGGTGTACCAGGTAAGGTTTTACAATTAGGACACTGGTTTAACTGTGGTGTACCAGGTCACAATTAACAATAAGGAGACGGATTAAACTGTGCTGTACCAGGCAGGGGCATAGCTAGGGTTGGTGTCACCCGGTGCGGTAAATTCATGATGTCACATGCCCCCCCCCCCACCCACAACTTCCATTATGATAAAAATAATGTCCACGGTATAACAGCGACAAAAAAAAAAAAACAACAAATTAATTGAAGGTCAGGGAGTAAATGTATTTACTGTACCAGGCAGGGGAATAGCAAGGGTTGGTTCCACCCGGTGCGGTAAATTCATGATGTCACATGCCCCCCCCCCACCCACAACTTCCATTATGATAAAAATAATGTCCACGGTATAACAGCGACAAAAAAAAAAAAAACAACAAATTAATTGAAGGTCAGGGAGTAAATGTATTTAAACACTATAACAACATTAATTTATAGTTATATTTACATTAAATTTCTGTCATTTAAAATTTTCCATTCTTGGTCTTTAATGCTGCAAACCTATCAATAGCTTGCTCAAAATCAATATCCTTCAATGTATCACTTACAATTGATGCCAGAGCCTTGGCTGTCCCATAGTGGATCGTAAAAAGTTCTTGATAAGCCTTAGTTTTGAAAAGCTCCGCTCACATGAAGCCACAGACGCACAGATCGTAAGAACTAATTGAAGGCTTAGCGAGAGCATTGGAAGCGATTCGATGAAGTCCTATTCGCCTATAAATTTCAAAACATCAAATACTGACCAGTTCATGACTTTGTGAAATTTAGTCACAGCTGCATTTAGGTGGATTCTAAGCCTGGGTATTTCTTTTAAAATTTATCTTCAGATATTTCATCGTAGAACAGAAAGATGAGTTTTGGAACGGGCACCAGTAACGTTTCTTCCTTTGCTGATAATAGACTCGAGGGTTGAGCGCTTCAATCACCGCCACACGTTCATCAAACTCATCTTTCACCGCTTTAACCGCAGCATGATGAGCACTCCAACGCGCTTCTTTTCTTCGACATTCCAGTGTGATCAATTAGGACAGCAAATCTCAGCCTGGAGGCCGCGACCCGTTTTGGGGGGTCGAAATACCCTTACACAGGGCTCACCCAAGACCATCGAAAAAATAAACATTTATGAAGTAGTACCAAATATAATATTATGGGTTGGGGTAACCACAACATGAGGAACTGTGTTAAAGGGTCACTTCATTAGAATGGTTGAGAACCACTAAATTAGAACATCCCATCAATGAGTCGATTCAGGAAAAATGAAGATATTCTTTCAAGAATACCGAAAAATATAATACATGAAGCATTTTCGGCGAAAGAGTCTCGACCATAAAAATTAAGCAAATGGTCCGTGCATCCATTAAAAATCGCTTTCGTAATATTTTCTTTCCAGAAAGGCCTGAAATTCTCCATTGATTCCAGACATTGTGGAAGCATTACCGTAACTTTGAGCTGTGCACGTCATTATGCGTAATCCATCACGTTTTAGATTTGTAAGAATGTCAGAACTTAGGACATCAGATTTGTTCCCTCTTAACGGGAAAAATACAAGAAACACTTTTTCATGGAAAGTTTTGCACTTTGTATTTTGACATATGTCATCACTTCAGACACCTGGTCAGTGTGTGATATATCAGGTGTAGTGTCGCATATCTCATCACTTCAGACACCTGGTCAGTGTGTGATATATCAGGTGTAGTGTCTAAGATAATTCCAAAATGTTTCGCAGCCTTAATATCCATGATACGAATCTCCTTCACGTGACATGCAAGGGCATTTATAAATTTATGTTGTCTTTCTTTTGAAAAGTAAGATGCGGATGTTTTTACTGATGTACTCCTATTTATTCTCATTAGGTTTTTTTTTTTAGCACTGGGTCATGTTTAGATCCCATCTCAAACTTTTCAAGAAAGTTTCCTTTATTTAGTGAAGATTCATCTTCGCTCTGGCCCGAAATGTCAGATTTTGCTTTGCCAGAAACTACGTGTTATCTTGTCACTTACGGAAGTTAACGAGCACTTCAATCGGCGTTGAATTGTGTTTTTTCTGAACTAATCATTGGGTCAACTCATCTCTGACGCATAAACCTTGAAATTAATAAATCACGCATTTTCATAGTTTACATTTGTGAAAAATATAAATGTGATCCGTTATCCTTTAACGAATCTCGACTAAATCGAGCTGTATGTGCTGTGTAAATATGCAGTTGTTTTTTTAAATTTGGTGTCACCCTTAACATGGTGTCACACGGTGCGGTCCGCAACCACCCGCATCCACCTAGCAACGCCACTGGTGTCAGGTCATGCGTTACAATGAGGATACTCCATTTTTTTTTTTTTTTTTTTTTTTTTTTAATTTTACATATTTTTTCCCTGGTGACTTGGCTACTTGATAAAGTTCAGGTCTATACAAATTAGGCGGCTAACATTAACGAAACAACAATCTCTTTAAAACATATCAACGCCCACAAAAGGTTTTTCATCAAAGAAACATGATCCGGGAGGGAAAACAACAACAACAAAAATCATATAAAATATCATGATATTAGAACAATTGGTAACAACATTAAACAAAGAACCAACAGACAACGCTTTGATGGCGATATGCATCAGGCTTGCATTTCAAAAGCACTAATCTGACAGCCCCCCCCCCCTCCCAGGTCAGTTTCAAGTATCTCAATGTAAGGGTTCTCCCGTCAATGTTAATTCTTAAAGTTTCTTAAAGAGAAATGCCTATGGTTGGTGCTGGCTTTGGGAATGACATTAATTCCGGAGGTCTGATGCGCTCCTGGAGAAAAAAAGCTGAGGGGGAAAAAATTGGAGGCTTGAAATTCCAAATGCGAGTCAACAGGCCGCCATTAAGAGATAGGGTTTCAAATGTTCGAGTCGAGTGTCAAGTACAAGGAGATGATCTGTTTGTGACTTGAATAGACTTGATCATATAGAATGTCACATACAAGAAGATGGCCTGTTTGTGAAGTGAATAGACTTGATTATACAGAATGTCACATACAAGGATATGACCTGTTTGTGAAGTGAATAGACTTGACCATATTGAATGTCACATACAAGGAGATGACCTGCTTGTGAAGTGAATAGACTTGATTATCTAGAATGTTGCCTACAAGGAGATGACCTGTTTGTGAAGTGAATAGACTTGATTAAATAGAATGTTGCCTAAAAGGAGATGACCTGTTTGTGAAGTGAATAGACTTGATTAAATAGAATGTTGCCTAAAAGGAGATGACCTGTTTGTGAAGTGAATAGACTTGATTAAATAGAATGTTGCCTAAAAGGAGATGACCTACACACGTTTGTAACCTGAAGACCCTTGATTACTCAATCGATGTCAATCATAGCAATACTTTTTTAAATTATTTTTTTTTTAATTTAATGAAAAAGAAATTACTATAAACATTTAAGTGAATAAAGTTGTGGAAAGAAAGGGAGGGTATCACAATGGGTTTCTATACGTTATACGGGCTTATTTAAGAAGAGATTATTTAAGAAGAGTTTATTTAAGAAGAGCCTATTCAAGAAGAACTTATTCAAGAAGAGCTTATTCAAGAAGAGCTTATTCAAGAAGACCTTATTCAAGAAGACCTTATTCAAGAAGAGTTTTCTCAATTTTTAAAAAAGTATTAATAGTCTTGCACCTGTTATTCATAGGAATGAAAATGATTTACTGACGTTGTCTGTTGACAGTTGCCCTGTGGCACATACACAAATAATAAAAAGAAGGGAAATAAAGAAAAGAAAGGAAAGAAATGAACGAAAGGAAAAACGCAGCAGAGCTCGAAAAAATTTTTGTTTTATTTTACGTGACGCGAAAACCCACGGCTAGCCTTAAATAAATAACGTAATCAATAAATTAACGTATTTTCGCGCGTATAAGACGCACCCATATATGAGACGCGGGGTGTGACGATTTGTGTAACAAGTATTTTACATAAGACGCACCACCTTAGGTGCGGAGTATGTAAGAATGTGCATAAGACGCGTCTTATATACGCGAAAATACACATTTTGGTCAATCGTTTGGTTAAATTTTAAAAAATTAATTTTAAAAATCGTTTTTTTGCTCGAAATGTTAATCTGTTATCTTTGATTGGTCAAGTAAAGCAGTTATGGGATTCTGCGATGTAAGGTAGGAGAGTAATTTTTGTGTGAGTTAAAACACTGACGTCAATGGTATTTAGTGTCTGTTCATTTTGGAGTTGACATAAAATAAACTTTTTTCATTATCATATGAGTTCAATACATGTTAGTAAATAAATACATTCTTCAAACCTTTGTTTGGCACAAAGATGCATTCACGAAGAGATTGTGTTAACGTCACATTAAAAATAATATGCCCTCTCTGCTATGACGTATTTTTTTCTCCATCACTATTTCAACGACAGGTAACTAAACAGGTGTTAGCATATGATGCATTGGTCTATCTAGATCTTTACTTAGTTATCTAGATCTTTACTTAGTTATCTAGATCTTTACTTAGTTATCTAGATCTTTACTTAGTTATCTAGATATTTACTTAGTTATCTAGATCTTTACTTAGTTTTCTAGATCTTTACTTAGTTATCTAGATCTTTAATTAGTTATCTAGATCTTTACTTAGTTATCTAGATCTTTACATAGTTATCTAGATCTTTACCTAGTTATCTAGATCTTTAATTAGTTATCTTGATCTTTACTTAGTCGACACAACGTGGGGTAAGTGGTTTGGGGGGGGGGGGGCGAGATCTTTGAAAACATGGAGCCATGTCATGTGTGGGTTCTCTCTTGATCCAAAAAAAAAATAATTGAAAAAATACATTTTTTTATCTTAAAATGGCTGTTGTATGGGGTGAGTGGTTTGGGGGGGGGGGGGCGAGATCTTTGAAAACATGGAGCCATGTCATGTGTGGGATCTCTCTTGATCCAAAAAAAAAATAATTGAAAACATACAATTTTTTATCTTAAAATGGCTGTTGTAGCTTCCAAGCTAAAATAAACATAGATACGCCACTGTAAATGGAGCTGTGTGCCCTATTATACGCCCCTGTGTGGAGGGCTACATTGCTGGGCTACGTCCGTTTGGGGATGTCTCGATGGCTTAGTAAACGCCCCTGTAAGGATGGCTACATCGCAGGGCATAGGCCCCTAATACATTGGTTAGTAAACGGCGATGCGGGTATGGTTTCTAGGCTTAGTTAACGACCCACTGGGGATTGCTACGTGGAATGGCCAAAACCGAAAAAATACTTTGTTTTGTGAAAGAGATGTTGTTAGCTTACTTTTTTAAAACAAAATGTACATTTAAAACTGTTTCTATGGTGACTGTACAGTCATCAATCTGCTAAACAATAAAATCAAATAGGAAAATATACAATATAAAATAGTGTCTAGATACCACGGGAGAGAAAAGAACTATTTGATAAATTGTTCATCGACCTCTAGGTGTGAGGAGCTAGGAATTGGTCGTTGAGTAGTAATGTAAAATGGTGCGAACGCATTTAAGTCATCACACCGCTGAGTTTTATACTTGGGTTTAAACATAAATTTTTAAAACCTCTTTTTGCGCTACTGTCTCTTCATTTTGACGCTGTAGAAACCAGTGTCGGCCAATGTTCTGACGCATACATTGAATTTGTAAAAAAAATTTTTTGCCTAAATAATCTGCGGGACAAGCGAAATAATAAAACCGCCAGACATGCAATCACTTATCCTGAGACGTCTCCTGGTGATAGATGCTACTTGTTATTGGGGTCACAGAGTAAAAAGCATTGGGGTCGTAGAGTACAAGGCGTCGGGGTCACAGAGTAAAAGGCATTGGGGTCACATAGTACAAGGCGTTGGGGTCAAAGAGTACAAGGCATTGGGGTCGCAGAGTACAAGGCGTCGGGGTCACAGAGTAAAAGCATCGGGGTCACAGAGTAAAAGGCATCGGGGTCACAGAGTCAAAGGCATTGGGGTCACAGAGTACAAGGCATTGGGGTCACAGAGTACAAGGCGCCGGGGTTACAGAGTACAAGGCATCGGGGTCACAGAGTAAAAGGCATCGGGGTCACAGAGTCAAAGGCATTGGGGTCACAGAGTACAAGGCATTGGGGTCACAGAGTACAAGGCGCCGGGGTTACAGAGTACAAGGCATCGGGGTTACAGAGTAAAAGGCATCGGGGTCACAGAGTAAAAAGCGTCGGGGTCACAGAGAAGAAGGCATCGTGGTCACAGAGTAAAAGGCATCGGGGTCAAAGAGTACAAAGCGTCGGGGTCACAGAGAAAAAGGCATCGGGGTCACAGAGTAAAAGGCATCTTGGTCACAGAGTAAAAGGCATCGTGGTCACAGAGTACAAAGAGTCGGGGTCACAGAGAAAAAGACATCGTGGTCATAGAGTAAAAGGCATCGGGGTCACAGAGTACAAAGCGTCGTGGTCACAGAGAAAAAGGCATCGGGGTCACAGAGAAAAAGGCATCGTGGTCACAGAGTAAAAGGCATCGTGGTCACAGAGTACAAAGCGTCGGGGTCACAGAGAAAAAGGCATCGGGGTCACAGAGAAAAAGGCATCGTGGTCACAGAGTAAAAGGCATCGGGGTCACAGAGTACAAAGCGTCGGGGTCACAGAGAAAAAGGAATCGGGGTCACAGAGTAAAAGGCATCGGAGTCACAGAGTACAAGGCGTCGGGGTCACAGAGAAAAAGGCACCGGGGTCACAGAGTAAAAGGCATCGGGGTCACAGAGTAAAAGGCATCGGGGTCACAGAGTAAAAGGCATTGGGGTCACAGAGTAAAAGGCATTGGGGTCACAGAGTAAAATGGATTGGGGTCACAGAATAAAAGGCGTCGGGGTCACAGAGTAAAAGGCATCGGGGTCACAGAGAACAAGGCGACGGGGTTACAGAGGACAAGGCATCGGGGTTACAGAGTAAAAGGCATCGGGGTCACAGAGTAAAAGGCATCGGGGTCACAGAGTCAAAGGCATTGGAGTCACAGAGTACAAGGCGTGGGGTCGCAGAGTACAAGGCGCCGGGGTCACAGAGTAAAAGCCATCGGGGTCACAGGGTAAAAGCATCGGGGTCAAAGAGTAAAAGGCATCGGGGTCACAGAGTACAAGGTGTTGGGGTCACAGAGTACAAGGCATCGGGGTCACAGACTACAAGGCATCGGGGTCACATAGTACAAGGCGTCGGGGTCACAGAACAAAGGAATCGGGGTCACAGAGCAAAGGTATCGGTGTCACAGAGTACAACGCATCGGGGTCACAGAGTAAAAGGCATCGGGGTAACAGAGAAAAAGGCATCGAGGTCACAGAGTAAAGGACGTTAGGGACAAAGAGTACAAGGCATTGGGGTCGCAGAGTACAAGGCGTTGGGGTCACAGAGTAAAAGGCATTGGAGTCACATAGTACAAGGCATTGGGGTCACAGAGTACAAGGCATAGGGGTCACAGAATACAAGGTGTCGGGGTCACAGAGTAAAAGGCATCGGGGTCACAGAGTAAAAGGCCTGGGGGTCACATAGTACAAGGCGTTGGGGTTACAGAGTACAAGGCATCGGGGTCAAGGAGTAAAAGGCATCGGGGTCACAGAGTAAAAGGCATCGTGGTCACAGAGTCAAAGGCATTGCGGTCACAGTACAAGGCGTTGGGGTTACAGAGTACAAGGCGCCGGGGTCACAGAGTAAAAGCCATCGGGGTCACATGGTAAAAGGCATCAGGGTCACAGGGTACAAGGTGTCGGGGTCACAGAGTACAAGGCATCGGGGTCACAGAGTACAAGGCATTGGGGTCACATAGTACAAGGCGTCGGGGTCACAGAACAAAGGAATCGGGGTCACAGAGTAAAAGGAATCGGGGTCACAGAGCAAAGGTATCGGTGTCACAGAGTACAACGCATCGGGGTCACAGAGTAAAAGGCATCGGGGTAACAGAGAAAAAGGCATCGAGGTCACAGAGTAAAAGGCATCGTGGTCACAGAGTAAAAGGCATCGTGGTCACAGAGTACAAAGCGTCGGGGTAACAGAGAAAAAGGCATCGGTGTCACAGAGTAAAAGGCATCGTGGTCACAGAGTAAAAGGCATTGTGGTCACAGAGTAAAAGGCATCATGGTCACAGAGTAAAAGGCATCGGGGTAACAGAGAAAAAGGCATCGGGGTCACAGAGTAAAAGGCATCGTGGTCACAGAGTAAAAGGCATCGTGGTCACAGAGTAAAAGGCATCGTGGTCACAGAGTAAAAGGCATCGGGGTAACAGAGAAAAAGGCATCGGGGAACAGAGTAAAAGGCATCGGGGTCACAGAGTAAAAGGCATCGTGGTCACAGAGTAAAAGGCATCGTGGTCACAGAGTACAAAGCGTCGGGGTCACAGAGAAGAAGGCATCGGGGTCACAGAGTAAAAGGCATCGGGGTCACAGAGAACAAGGCGTCGGGGTCACAGAGCAAAAGGCATAGGAGTCACAGAGCAAAAGGCATCGGGGTCACAAAGTAAAAGGCATTGGGGTCACAGAGTACACGGCGTCGGGGTCACAGAGCACAAGGCATCGGGGTCAGAGAGTAAAAGGCATCGGGTTACAGAGTAAAAGGCATCGGGGTCACGGAGAAAAAGGCATCGGGGTCACAGAGTAAAAGGCATCGTGGTCACAGAGTACAAAGCGTCGGGGTCACAGAGAAAAAGGCATCGGGGTCACAGAGTAAAAGGCATCGGGGTCACAGAGTACAAGGCGTCGGGGTCACAGAGAAAAAGGCATCGGGGTCACAGAGTAAAAGGCATCGGGGTCACAGAGTACAAGGCGTCGGGGTCACAGAGTACAAGGCATTGGGGTTACAGAGTACAAGGCATTGGGATCACAGAGTACAAGGCATTGGGATCACAGAGTACAAGGCATTGGGGTCACAGAATACAAGGCGTCGGCGTCACAGGTACAAGGCGTCGGGGTCACAGGTACAAGGCTTCGGGGTCACAGAGTACAAGGCGTCGGGGTCACAGAGTACAGAGTACAAGGCGTTGGGGTCACAGTGTACAAGGCATTGGGGTCACAGAGTACAAGTCATTGGGATCACAGAGTACTTAAGAACGGGAAATCAAATAATTTTTTTTCGTCCCTCTATTTTCGTCTAATTATTTTTTTTAGTTTTAAATTGTTATTTTAAATAATTGGCATATGTCTTAATGATATTAATGATGGTCGATGTTGTTTAAAATTGTGAAATGATTGCATTTTTACGGTCGCAAATAAATTGTTAGCACCAGGTGGTAGTATTGTGCTGTAAGTTTATTGCCTTGATTATCATATGTCTTCGTTTAGGCCTGTTCCTCTCGTCTTTGTTTGTATCGTGACACATTTCAATTTGACGTATCTTGTGTGTGTGCGTGTCCAATGTTTGTTAATTGGCATGTTTTCATTATGACCCACATGTTTCGGTTGGTGCAAAGTTATATTTCAAGGTAATGAGGGTTTTGTTACGTATGAAATCATCTGAAATCAAGTGATCAATCAATTATCGCCCGGCGATGTAAATAAATCGTAAATGATAATTTTTTTTTTTTTTTTTTTTTTTTTTTTAAATCCTGCTTGAATTTTGGGTAAAATTTTAAATTTAATCTCTACTCGAATTAGCGTAACGTCACGATCAGGAAAAAAATGTTCGACTTACTATTTTCAAGAAGGGTAAAATAACATGTTTCATAAGCGAAGCAGTCTTTTTTTTTAAACATACGCTTGAAGATTTTTTATCCACCGGGATGAAACTTTTGCATGAGTTGGTTGTAGGCATGGACATGGACATCAGGTTCAATATTCTAAGAGGGTCCTCGTGTCCCACTAAATTGTCCCTTAATGCTTTGGTCATAGTTGACGACGCTGTCAATACCACTTTCTCTCATCCCCACCTTCATTCCCCTCAATTTCTATCTCTCCTTGTACCTTCTGGACCAGAACTTGTTGTCGCCATAACTGGCTTGATCAGCCGTCAGTCGATGGTGCACAATTTAAGGTAAACATAATCTCAAATTTTAAAAAGAATTTACAAATTACTGCTGTGTTAGATACCGCGCCATCAAACGGTCGTGGGCCACACTTGAGCCATTGCACAGGGCCTCATCGCTTTTTGGAGGCCGCACGCTTCTTGGGGGCCTCATCGCTTCTCGGGGGCCTCATCGCTTCTCAGGGTAATCAAGTTTCCCATATTGTTAATGGATATTAAAAAGATCTTTTTGGCAAATCTAATTTGCTTTATAATGTGGCGGGAAGAACGGTTCCCAGGTTGTTGTTTGTTTGTTTGTTTGGTTGGGGGCGGGGGCGGGGGCGAGGGGGGGGGTTGATTTGTAATTAATTCCAATAGTTTTGTTTCCAGTTTTAGATAAATTCGTAAATTGAAAAAAAAAAAGTAATAATTGGTTATTTATTTACTTTTATTAATATTATTAATTTTTTTAGATATTAAAAAGATCTTTTTGGCAAATCTAATTTGCTTTATAATGTGGCGGGAAGAACGGTTCCCAGGTTGTTGTTTGTTTGTTTGTTTGGTTGGGGGCGGGGGCGGGGGCGAGGGGGGGGGGTTGATTTGTAATTAATTCCAATAGTTTTGTTTCCAGTTTTAGATAAATTCGTCAATTGAAAAAAAAAAAGTAATAATTGTTTATTTATTTACTTTTATTATTATTATTAATTTTTTTTGGTAGGGGTGGAAGAGGGTTGAAATGTGCTAAATGCCCACACCATATTATTGTGAATCTGTGCTTTATTTCAATAAGGTCAATTTAGGAATAGGAGACCTCAGTGCATTACTTCACCCAGTTCCAGCCCCCCCCCCCTTCCACCAAACAATGCAGTGAAGTCGGCCCTGGTTCAAAATTAAGATTGAAAAAGAGGTGTACCTATTTGTTTTATTACACCCGTACACTTCTACTACTGTTTGCTCCGAGCCACCGATGTACACACTTTATCCCTCTTCACCACCATACATTATACTCTTAGCTGAGCCGCTTTACAAGCATATTGCGGATGTGCCGTTGTACAAACCATGCCTGTAGTTAGAAACAATTTTGCTAACGGATTGTGAGATCAACCCCCCCCCCATGCTCGAAATGACCGTTTATCCACTTTGTCCAGATGCGTGTCTGATAATCCATTTCACCAACGGTACAACGTATCCTGTACAACTTTCTTTACACACGTTTTGAACAGACAGCTGAAATCTACCCGTGAATCTCATCTATCACATTTCAACACGGCGCCAATCCAATATTTATGCGTATTAGATTTCGACCACGAAAAATAAGAAGACACATGAGAACACCATGGCAACAACAAAGACTGACATAGGACACACATTGGACACACATAGGACACACACCCACGGAGAAAATACTTTACCACACGGAAATCAGAAAATCTCATTCCAGCAATCCGAACACATTTAAATGTTGAGTTTAACCTCAACGCTATTTTTAGAAACGTTAATCACCTTGGCTCATCATTGATGACACATCAAACACGATAAATTTTGTAAACACATCCTTTTGAACGAAGGGCGACTAACTTTGTGAGAATCGCATCACATCCAAGGGAGGCCACTGTCGTTTTTTTTCTCGAAAAATAAAAACCAGGGCAGTAACTCCTGCAGCGCATCAATGGCTCGCGCTGGTGAAAAAAAGGGAGGGGGGGGGAATCGTTGAAACAACTGCTGGAAAAATTCTGTTTCCGTTGATGGAGAAATCAGGAAATGGTGTCCATCTTAGGTGGTCGGGAAAAAATATATAGTGATGAGGGGGTGTTGTGTGTAGGAGGAGAAGGGGGTGGCTGGTTGGGAGGGTGGTGTTGTAGGTAAGGAGAAGGGTGTTGCGGATAGAGAGAAGGGTGTTGTGGGAAGGGAGAAGGGCTGATTTTTGTGGGTAAGGGGAAGGTTGTGTGGTAGACAGGGTGGTTTTGTCGGTTAAAGAGTGGTGCTGTCGGGTAGGAGGGGAGAGGTGGTGGTGTGGGTAAAAGGGGCGTGGTTGTGGAATAGATAGGATGGTGTTGTGGTTAGGTAAGGGATGGTGTTGTGGGTAGGGAGAGGTTGCTGTAGGTAGGAAGGGGATGAGTTGTCGGCAGAGAGGGGAGAGGGATTGTGTAGGTAGGCATGGGGTCGGTGTTGTAAATATGTAACGGTGTGGTGTTGTGGGTAGTTGTGGGGGGGGGAGGGGTTTGTTGCGGTCTGGAAGTGGATGATGTTCCATTGAAAGGATGGCGGTGGTGGCTTACCGTCGTAGGAAACATTCAAGTAATGTGCTGAGGAGAAATCATCTAATAATCTAATGACAAAATAATTAGCTAAGTAATACATTAATGACAAAATTAAACATCATTATCATAGAATCCAACAAATTACTCTTCTCACACTGCTGCAAAGTTTGGACGAGTAAATGAAGTTATTTTCTAATGAATTTCATATGACAATTCTGTTGTAAATAGTTCATCGGTTGGGTTTGGGGGGGGGGGGGGGGAAATTGGGGTAGGGGAGTAAAAGCTTTGAGGATTTGTTGGTTTAATGGGGAAAGGAATTAGAAAGGATGTGAGACACGGTATTTGTGTGGAGAGATGTATTGGTTGACAGATATATTGAGTTGATGCATGTATGTGGTGACATATATATTGAGTTGATGGATGTATTGGTTGACATATATATTGGGTTGATGAATGTATGGGTTGACATATATATTGAGTTGATAGATGTATGGGTTGAGGGATGTTTTTTCCTCACAGATGTATTGGATTGAAGGATGAAATGGGTTGAGGGCTGTATCAGGATGACGGAAGAATTGGGTTGACAGATGTATTGGGTTGAGGGCTGTATTGGGTTGACTTGACTAATGAATTGGGTTGAGGAATGCATTGGGCTCACGAATGAATTTGGTTGACAGATGTATTAGGATGAGGGATGAATTGGGTTGACAGATGTACTAGGATGAGGGATGAATTGGGTTGACAGATGTATTAGGATGAGGGATGAATTGGGTTGACAGATGTATTTTGACGAATATTTTGATTTGAGAGATGTTGCATAATGTATTGGGTTGACCAATTTATTGGGTTTAGGGATCTATTGGGTTGAGGGATCTATTGGGTTGAGGGATCTATTGGGTTGAGGGATCTATTGGGTTGAGTGGTGAGGCTAAGAGTTATCACTCTAAGAGTTGTAAGGCTAAAAGTGGTCAAACTAAGAGTGATCATGCTAAGAGTGGTCAGGCTAAGAGTGTTGGTCAGGCTAACGGTGGTAAGGCTAAGGGTGGTCAGGGTAAGAGTGGTGTTCTGGTTATGAGTGGTGGTCAGGCTAAGGGTTGTGTTCAGGCTAAGGGTGGTGGTCAAGCAAAGAATGGTGGTCAGGCTAAGGGTGGTGGTGGGGCTAAGGGTGGTGGTCAGGCTAAGATTGGTGGTCAGGCTAAGGGTGGTGGTCAGGCTAAGAGTGGGAGTCAGGCTAGAGTGGTGGTCAGGCTAACGGTGGTGTTCAGGCTAAGGGTGGTGGTCAGGGTAAGAGTGGCTAGACTAAGAGTAGTCTTGGCTAAGAGTGGTCAGGCTAAGAGTTATCAGGCTAAGAATGGTCTAGGCTAAGAATGGTCTAGGCTAAGAGTCGTCAGGCCTAGAGTGATCTAGGCTAAGAGTCGTCAGGCTTAGCGTGGTCAGTCTAGGAGTGGTCAGGGCTAAAAGTGCTGCAGATTAGCCAGAGAACCGAGACATTCAACAAAACAACTCTATTTAAACTGTTTTCTTTTCTTGGGATGTAATTAGTTCACTTTTTTTTAAGAGATCAAAAAAAAAAAACAACAAAAAAAAAACAATTTAATTAATTAAACATCTTATTGCATCCATTTAAAAAAAAAAAAAAAAAAAAAAAAAAAAAAAAAAAATTTAATTAATTAAACATCTTATTGCATCCATTTAAAAAAATCGCATTGGACAGCAACCGGAAAAAGGGGCGCACGTGCGTTACTTGAACCGGGGGGATGTGTGGGGGCGGGGGAGGAATCTTTTTATTTTTGAAATCAAGGACAACTTCTTTTATTTATTTTCATTTTTTTTATTTTTTACATTGCCTTGTAAAAAAAATAAAAAGACATCTTTTTGCGACCTTATTCTTAGGACAGCAGTCGAAACGTCTGACATTCGAGTTTAGTCTTAATAAAAAAAAAAAAAATTAGGTGGACCCTCTTAAGAGCTACCAGTATCGCCTCGATTTCAGGATCGAGGCTAGTTGCATTACTTCCGCATGGGCCTGATAGCTCCTCGGGTGGAGCTATCTCTGCAGGATACTTGATGAGGACACCGTAGCCACTACGCTTTTCCCTCGCGAAGTACGAGCCGTCAGTGAAGACTTTAACCAGGCTGTTCGGGTAAGCTTCAATCGTGCGTCGTACAGCCTCTGATGGTTCTAGTTGAGGACTGTCTTTGCTGGCTTTGGTGTCAATCATGTCCAGTCGAATGTCTGGTTTGGAGAGGTTTTTGTGAGGTCCCCGCGCGGGGATCACTTTCACTTTTTCCCTGTTTCAGGGTAAAATAACGTCTTCTTTAAGACTGTGCACCGTGTCCATGAAGGATGGTCTCTTCAATCTGGACTTTTTTACCCATTCGTCCTGTAATTGGAAACAGAGTTCTTCCCTTCCCATGCGCCGGTAGCGTTCTACCGTCGTAGGGACTACCTTCTCCCGCCTGACCTCGAGCGGTTCGACATTGGCCATGACCTCCACCGCCACCGTGAGTGTGGTTCGTATTGCCCCGCATACAAACCTTAGAGCACGGTTTTGAATGCGGTCCAGTTCCTCTAGAGCCGTGCGGCTTGCGAAGGTTTCGACGGGCAAACTGTAGTCCATAGTTCCCCTCACACTGCTAAGGTAGAGCGACCTTAACAGTCTTGCGTCTGCGCCCCATCTAGTGCAAGCCAGCTTTTTCACCAAGCCCAGTTTTGGTGAGGATTTGGCGCACAGTTCGTGTACATGGTGGTGAAGCCGGAGTTTCTGATCCAACTTTACCCCCAGGTAGACTGGTGTCCTGTCCCATACCAAATCTTTCCCGTTTATGGAGAGTTTTACATCGACTTTAAGCGCTTTCCTTCCATTTGTGAACTTAGAGTAAACCGTCTTCTCGGTGTTCACAACCATTTTCCACCGTCTCACATAGTCTTCGATGCTATGCAGATCATTTTGCAGCCGGTTCTGCAGATTGTTGATGTCCCTACCAGAGGTCCAGATTACTAGATCATCGGTGAACATGGCGTTATTGGACACTAAGCCCTCTTGCAAGTCGTAAACGTACGCCAAGAACAAAGTGCAGCTGAGAGCGGACCCCTGGGGGAGTCCGTCCTCCAGAGCAAGCCGCCTCGACAGACTATTGCCAACCCGCGTGTCAATAGCCCTGTTCTTGAGGAAGTCCGTCACCCACGCGGACATTTTTCCAGTGATTCCCAGATTCTGGAATTTATACATGAGGCCTGCGCGACACACTCGGTCATACGCTTGCTTGAGGTCAAAGAAAACTGCCACCGAATGATTTTTCTCCTGAAGCTCGTCGGTCATGGACTGAACAAGACGGATCACCTGGTCTATGGGCTGGCGACCCTTACGGAAGCCACCTTGCGTCGGTGGTAGGCACTTATTACTCTCCAAGAACCAGTAGAGTCGTCCATTTACCATTCGCTCGGCCACTTTACCCACACAAGACGTTAACGATATCGGCCTAAAGCTACTTGGTAAATGGCCTGGTTTTCCTTCTTTTGGTACAGGGACCACTATGGCCTGCTTCAACACTTTCGGTAAAATACCTGTAGTCCAAGTTCAGTTAATGAGAGTCAGCAGAAGTTCGCTCCCCAGTTTACCCAGATGGGTTAACATTTCATTGTGAACTTTGTCTGGTCCTGGTGCTTTCGCCGCCTAGCACTTATCAAGAGCGCCGCGCAATTCTTCCATTGTGAAGGGAACTGTGAAAAACTCGGGGTGTGGTCCAGTACGCTGGATACGAGCTCCCCTTTTACTCAGACGGCGGATTTCTTGATGCTCTTGGGTCTCTTTTGCCTTCTTGTTCACTTCGGCGAAGTGAACGTTGAGTACATTTGCCCTTTTCGTCGCTCGCCTCGACGCCTTTGCCTGATAGTAATGGCTGCGGGTTTTTGCCTTCCCCGCACCAGAGAGACTTCCGAGCAGATTCCACACCTTCCGACCGTCTTGGAGATCGAGTTTTTCACACACACTTACCCACTTCGATTTTTTCGCCTTCTGAACAGCTGTCCGGACTTCAGCCGTAAGGCGATTGTAGCCTGCACGAGCAGCAGGTGTTTTCTTTCTCGCGGCTTCTTTCCGAGCTTTTGCTCTTTGCTTCACGAGTTTCTCAAGCTCTTTGTTCCAAAAAGGCCTGTACGGTCGCTTCCCGGTCGTTCTCGGGATCGTCTTACGGGCGACCTCGAGGAGAACGCCATTTAACTTCTCGAAAGCCACATCTAAGTCTGAGTCGGCCACGTCGACTGCAATTAGTCCGAGCTTGGTCTTGCACTGACTTTCAAAATTTTGCCAGTTGGCTCTACGAAAGAGCCAATGACGTTTATCGCACTTGGTTTTGGCCTGTCCCAAATCAATCTCCAGTAATATGGGCAGATGTTCACTCCCAATGTCTTCCAGTACACTAAGATTCTGATGTCCCGCGAGATCAGCGGACACGAGCGTCAGATCTGGCCTAGACTCCGTCCCGTGGCCTTAGTGAAGAAGAGTGGGCACACTCTTCTCGTCCTGAAGTCGGATAAGATTAGTTTCGAGACAGACTTCTTCCACGTGCTTACCAGAGCCGTTACGCTCCGGATAACCCCACATGGGGGATTTGGCATTGAAGTCTCCTGCAATTATAGTCCGTTTAAAGATCGTCTCCCCGTGGGTAGGGATCGTGATCACATTGCTTGGAGAATTATAAACGTTCGTCACGGTGAACGTTTTCCCACATTTAGAGACTTTTACCGACAACGTGTCAGTATTGGCATAGCATTTGCACTCAATGACCTCCACCGTAAGATCATTCCGAACCGCTGTGGTAATGCCTTGGCATCGGTCACACTTACAATGGTATAGTGAGTAGCCAGTGATGTGAAACGGCTTGCCGTGGAGCATCGTTTCTTGGAATAGACCTACGTCCACTTTGAGATCGTGGAGTAGTTTGGTTACTTCGTGCGACTTTTGCCTGATACCACACACATTCAACTGGAGCACGACCAGGGAATGTTTTAGGTGTCCCATACCACCTTTACGATCTCGAACAGTCGCTTGTTGGCCTCGCGCGCGCCTGTCGAGCGTCACACTCGCGAGAGGGGACGCCTTCCCCATGGGGACATCCGTGGGGAGAGGATGCAGTCCACGCACCACATCTGTAGCATTACTCGGTCCCACCCCAGTCTCCCAACAGTGGGTATCGAGGGCCTTTCAAGGAAGCCACGGTCGGTGGGGAAGGATCTTGTCCAAGCCCCACCAGTCGAACCTGCGTAAATGATTTATCGGACATGTCATGAGTAAAGAGGGTTTGAGCAGAAATCTTCCTCCCATTGAGGGGAGGGCTTTGCGTTACCCCCCCCCCCCCTTGCTCAGTGGGAAGCCCCACCATTCGAACCTGCGTAAATGATTTATCGGACATGTCATGAGTAAAGAGGGTTTGAGCGGAAATCGTCCTCCCAATGAGGGGAGGGCTTTGCGTTACCCCCCCCCCCTTGCTCAGTGGGTCTTTCGGTCGGGATGTACGAACACCGTGTGATCTTTGGCTTCGGGATGTGAATCCGTAGTAGTCTTCCGCGCCGCGAAGAGGCAGATCACGTGCGACATCGCCTCGAGCTTGGCAATGTGATCTTCCCAAGCTAGCTGCCTTGGGGGAATAGTCGAAGTCCAAGCCTACTAATAGTTCCTAATCCACTCAACACAATATTCGGAGATACTAGATAGTCAAATGGTCTGAAGGTCAGGCCCCAGTAATACTATAACGTGTCTTAATATCTTATCGGCGGAAGATATACCGTCAACGGCCCCGCCAAATTCAATTTGCCCAAGGCCCCGCACCCTCCTAGCGCCGGCCCTGGTAATGGTAGTGTAATCGTGTGTTTGGGTGTCGGGGCAAATCAAAATTACACTAATCGCTTATAAACTTTACAAGTTCTGTTTAATTTAACATGTCTTGCGAGCAGCGCTGAATTGTTGTATGCATTCACCCGTATGTTTTTTTAATGATTTACATTTTTTTTTTAATATACATATTAAAATGTTTTCCTTTAAACTTTCAAACATCAAAACTTTAAACCTATTTATTTTCACTATTTGTATTTTTAGGGGGTTTTCCCCAAACTTTAAAAAAAAAAAGAAAAGGATAAATACTAAGCAGATTTGTAAGTGGATAGCTGAGTGGACCTGTTGTGTACGCAAGATTATATAATTTGTTTTCTTTAAGCTTGAAAAAAAAAAGGTACGCGAGGAGGGAGTAGGGCGGTGGTCTGACATGTGGCAGGCAGACAAGTGTCTGGCAGATAAAAATACCCGTGATGCATGACGGACAGGTAGATTCGGGCTCGGAAACGTTGGAAATAGTTATAAATAGCATTTCTGGGGAATCCCCTCGAAATTCCCATTGCGATTTTCGTCATTGCCACCAATCGTAGCGCCAAGCCACTTTGCTATACAGCCAAGTTTCTCTGTTACATTCACTTTCTTTGAATTTCCCTTCAAGCTAATTCGTTATATCTTTGTTCTCTCCCCTCGCTTAACTTTTCTATGTGTTTATTTTTTTATTTTTTTATATCACGTAATAATTAAGATAAGATTATTTCGCTTCTTTTACACGTCTTAACGAATAACTCTCCACCAACATTCCCCACCATTTTATTTCCCGCTTCTTGAATTCGATAAAAGTATTCCTCTACAAAATCACTCCATACTCTCTTCCTTCCTCTACCAGCCAGTGTATCATGCAACCATCTCCCTTCTTCTCTCAGCAACTTAACCATCCAATCATCTTCCTTTCTTTCCCTGCCAAATGTATCATCCATCATCTTCCTTCCCCTACCAGCCAAACTATCATCTAATAATCTTGCTGTCTCTACCAGCCAAAGTATCACACTCCATCGTCCTGACTATTTCAAATCAGCACGAGAACATGACAACAATTAGACTATCTTTAACTTTTTCATTACATTCAGTGTACCCCAATTTAAGCCTTTTAGACGGGGGCTTGGCTAAATTTGGCCAACAGACGGTGTCCTTGTGTTGGCATCCATCGTCAAATACAACAGAGTTTTCAAAACATCCTCGGAGCAATTTTGAGATAAAAGGATTGCAATTGCCGTCCCATAGTAATTTGTTTGAATAATTGTGCTTTATAAGACAAGCAATGCCAAGATAATTATGACAAATGTGTTCACAAGCTTAGTGTTGCCGCCTGTTTCAGATAGCCGTGTTGACATCTGCTGGGAAGGTAACAAGCGAGCTGATTATCTTGAATGTTTGTCTATTTTTTTTTTTTTGCTTCTCCTTTTAGGATAACACCATCGCAAGGGATCTGAGTTAACTGAGCAGTTAATATGAAACTAGGATTGAAGAACTTGTTAAATTTTTAGATTTTTAAAACGATTTTTTTTCCCCTTAAAATTGGTCGAGTGGAACCTTTGATCTGAAGTCGTCGGGGGCGTCACCAAGTCCGGGCATCAACAAAGTCAGGCCGTCACCTAGTCGGGGCGTCGCCAAGTCGGGGAGTCAACAAAGTCAGGGCGTCACCAAGTCGGGGCGTCAAAAAATCGGGGTCTCGCCAGTATTCTTCGTAACCCCCCCCCCCACTGCAAACCGCCCACCCAAAAAGTTGTTTAAATTATGCCTTCAGGAAGCAGTACTTTTGATGTCGATATTGTTGGTGTCAGCGTTTATAGTTGATTAGCGTTAAGTGTCTGTGCTAGTTTTAGTATCTGTGCTAGTTTTAGTATCAGTGCTAGTTTTAGTATCTGTGCTAGTTTTAGTATCCGTGCTAGTTTTAGTATCCGTGCTAGTTTTAGTATCTGTGCTAGTTTTAGTATCCGTGCTAGTTTTAGTATCTGTGCTAGTTTTAGTATCCGTGCTAGTTTTAGTATCCGTGCTAGTTTTAGTATCTGTGCTAGTTTTAGTATCTGTGCTAGTTTTAGTATCTGTGCTAGTTTTGGCATCTCTGCTAGTTTTAGTATCTGTGCTAGTTTTAGTATCTGTGCTAGTTTTAGCATCTGTGCTAGTTTTAGCATCTGTGCTAGTTTTAGCATCTGTGCTAGTTTTAGTATCTGTACCAGAGCAATTATTTTCCCTAGCGATAGTATTTTTGTTAATGTTAGTAATTATGCTAATGTTAGTATTTTTTTTAGTGTTAGTATTTACTCTAATGTTAGTATTTATGCTATTTTTAGTTGTTGTGCTAGTTTTAGTATCAGTTCCAGACTTGGTATTAGAATACTCTCTAGAATTGTGTTTATGTGGTCATATAAAGGACAGCACAGATCTCCGGGATGCCTTATAACTTAGATCAGACCTGATAACTCAAAATGTAAGGCGGGCGGTAATACTTTATGAAAAGCTTGTGCAGGCCGAAAGATGATAGAACAGGGGGGAAAGCTATTAAGAAAATAATAATAATAAATAATATTTCCTTACTTCGCGGGCCGCCAAGTGAGTGCTGGCGGGCCACATGCGGCCCGCGGGCCGTATGTTGTGCAGGCCTGCCTTAGATCATGAACTTACGTACTTCTAAAAATAATACACTTGAAATACCGACTCGAGCAGAACTTAAATGGTAGAGATTGGAGTAAATATGGTAACCTGTAGATCAGACTAATTGTAAATGGCTGATGTGCACCGAAATAGTGGGAATAATATTAGGTAACAAAAAATTGGGTAATCCTTAAGAGAAACACATTTTTCTCAACATAACCCAAGAGTAATAACACCATTGACAAGTTAGTGTGCAGAATCTCAATGTCCTCATAAGTCCTCATTTAATACATTTCTTTTTAAATGTACAAAATAATGTGGATGGATTTCTAGCTGACAATCGGTGTCCTCATTGTGCTCATAATGTGTTCATAGTGTGTCCATAATGTGTCCATTGTGTGTCCATAATGTGTCCATAGTGTGTCTCCTGACAGGACGCACAAGCTGCGCTGAACCCAAACCAAAATTTAACAATATCAAGAATGTAATCATGAATAATGCTTACGTTGGAAGCAGGAAGCAACATTTCCATGTCTGGGGCAGTCGCACGAAACAAGTTTCAACTGCACGAAATCACACTTACAGATATTTGGTTAGGCCCTATTTGAAATGTGTGGTTTATTTATGTAGATGTTGATAGAGTATTTCCTTTCATATTCTCTCTTTTATATATATATCTATTTTTATCAACCTTATTATTGCTTACTGAATGAAATCAAGACAGTGAGAAGAAATGGCAAGAGAAGTTAAGTTGTTTGACTTAGTGATGATCGCCATGTTCTCTATTTAAGACTACCTGAAGAGAAACGAGTAACAAACAAGTCCCGAATGATTGTTACTATTATTTTTTAAATCTAAATCTTGAAATAACGTTGTAGTTTTTAAGACCCTGCAGGTGGCTAGCGAGGGTGTTTGGCGCCCGGTGACAAGATTCGCGCCGGGGACAAGATCCATTTTTAGCGCCCCTTTTTATTTTTTTCAACTCTCAAACCCATTATTTTCATCAATAAAATATTATCAAAGCACATTTTGGCGCCCCTAACTAGCTGGCGCCCGGGGACATCTGTCCCCCCTGCCCCCACCACGCTACGCCTCTGGACCCTGCCCATTACCGAACACTTTCCAGGTGGCTAGGGTTAGGTTTACGGCAGGATCCTGGTAGCAAATAGCCACATAGTTACATCCAATTGTTGGCAAGTAGAGTAGCCATACTAGTTACATCAAAGTTGCAACCAGGAGCCATACAGTGACATCCAAGTGGCAGCCAGTGGCCAATATAGTTACATCAAAGTGGCAGCCAGCAGCCACATTAGTTACAGCCAAGTGGCAGCCAACAGCTGGATAGTTACACCCAAGTGGCAGCCATTAGCTACATACACACACCCAGGTGGCAGCCAGTAGTCAGAGAGTTACATCCAAGTGGCAGATAGTAGACGGATAGTTACCTTCAAGTTAACCTATGTTATATCACCTCGTACTTGACAAGAATTTTTTTTCTTCATTGATAATCTATCGGTTAAAGACAAATATCATGCCTTTTATAAACGCCAGTGTTTATCACAGAGAGGAAAGAAACGGAGTTAATGGTTTTCCCCTGTTTGTTGTTGTTGTTTTTTTTTGTTTTTTGTGGGTTTTTTTTGTTTGTTTTTTTTGGGCTGCTTTCAAATTCATTGGAAACAAAAAGAACGGAAAATTTGAGAAAATATGTGAAATGAAAAGGGAAGTAAGAAAGAAGAAGAAAAAAACGATCAAAGGTTGTCATTATTTGCTGAGAATGAAATCGTCGGCGGGTTGATATGTCATGCATTATTGATGAAGTGAGGCCAGGAGATTAAAGGGAGGCAACGAAATAAACGACGGGTAAATAGTACAGGGATTATCGGACTTGTCGGCGTCTGCACACTGGGGTTTAACCTTGTTTGTATTTCGTGGGCGAGTTAAATATCGGTTTGGAATAAAGGGCGTCCTACTGTCAGGGTGTCTGTGTGTTTGAATAAAGGGCGTCCTATTGTCAGGGTGTCTGTGTGTTTCAATAAAGGGGGTCTTTATGTCAGGGTGTCTGTGTGTTTGAATAAAGGAGGTCCTACTGTGAAGAGCGTCTGTGTGTTTGAATAAAGGAGGTCCTACTGTGAAGGGTGTCTGTGTGTTTGAATAAAGGGGGTCCTACTGTCAGGGTGTCTGTGTGTTAGAATAAAGGGGTTCCTAGTGTGAAGGGTGTCTGTGTGTTTGAATAACGGGGGTCCTAATAATAATAATAATAATAAAGATTACTTAAAAATCACGCTTCATCCCCAAAGGCTCGAAGCGCTGTACATATCACACTGAAGTACAAAATTCAACATTAAAAAACTACATACAGGAATACCCATTCTAAGTCTTTCATACCTTGCAACCATGAACAACACAGGCCAAAAGACATCTAAAAGATATAGCTAGATAGATAATGTAAGGGTGTCTGTATGTTTGAATGAAGGGGAAGCTACCCCCTAGCCCGGGGGACGTCCGCTCGACTGAAAACGCTGTGTTTAAGGCATTCGCCGTCCAATCTCCAGGAAGTTGTCCAGTCGGGACGTAAACGGGGACGAAACGGTCGCCTGGGAGCGGCTTTCTCAGGGCCGCGTAGCTAAAATCATCGGCAAGGGTTTTGACCGCCACGCAGACCTCATATCCATTCCTCAGATTCGTCCAAATCAAAACAAATATCTGGAAATGATGTGTACGAATTCAAAGGATATCTTAAATGATGTGTACAAATTCAAAGGATGTCTGTAAATAATGTGTTCAAATTCAAAGGATGTCTGTAAATAATGTCTTCAAATTCAAAGGATGTCTGTAAATAATGTCTTCAAATTCAAAGGATGTCTGTAAATAATGTGTACAAATTCAAAGGATGTCTGTAAATAATGTCTTCAAATTCAAAGGATGTCTGTAAATAATGTCTTCAAATTCAAAGGATGTCTGTAAATAATGTGTACAAATTCAAAGGATGTCTGTAAATAATGTCTTCAAATTCAAAGGATGTCTGTAAATAATGTCTTCAAATTCAAAGGATGTCTGTAAATAATGTCTTCAAATTCAAAGGATGTCTGTAAATAATGTGTACAAATTCAAAGGCTTTGATAAAACGCGAAATCCCTTATAAAATACAACATAAAATTGTGTAGCTGAAATTTCAGCTGAAATTTTCGGTTTTCATTTATTTTCTATATCAACAACACTTGCTTTAGGACTCAGCGACAAGAAATGATGTATTCACTTGGGCTAACCGGATGAAGTGGTTTATATTGACTTAAATTAGGAATATCCCATTTTATTAGTTATGTTATGTAATAAGACACGTTTGATTGGCTACATTTGCGCAGAAATTAAACAAATTAAGCAACCCTTAAAGACAAACTAAATTTCGTATTAATCCTTTTAATGCATTTTTTTTTTAAATTATTTATTTTATAATGATATTTTTATGTCCCACCTGGTATCACACCGCAGATTTATTTCACCAACTATTTCAGAAAAAAAAAATAAGAAAATATTGCGCACCAAACGCACTTCCAATATTTATTTTTTTAAAGAATCTCATGTCGCCCAGTTATCGGAAATTTTCATTTCGCGAAAAAGGTTAAACTAATTTTTTTTTGGGGGGTTGGGGTTGAAAATGTGGCGAGATTCAGGAGAGGCCGTTACTACCTCGAAAATAAAGTATGTAGTGTTGTTGTTTTGTGCTGTTGTTTTGTGCTGTTGTTTCGTGGTGTTGTTTCGTGGTGTTGTGTCGTGCTGTTTTTTTTGTGCTGTTGTTTTGTGCTGTTGTTTTGTGCTGTTGTTTTGTGCTGTTGTTTTGTGCTGTTGTTTTGTGCTGTTGTTTTGTGCTGTTGTTTTGTGCTGTTGTTTTGTGCTGTTGTTTTGTGCTGTTGTTTTGTGCTGTTGTTTTGTGCTGTTGTTTTGTGCTGTTGTTTTGTGCTGTTGTTTTGTGCTGTTGTTTTGTGCTGTTGTTTTGTGCTGTTGTTTTGTGCAGTTGTTTTGTGCTGTTGTTTTGTGCTGTTGTTTTGTGCTGTTGTTTTGTGCTGTTGTTTTGTGCTGTTGTTTTGTGCTGTTGTTTTGTGCTGTTGTTTTATTTTTGTTGGCGTTTTGTTGTTTACTTTTCAATGAAATACTTCACGCTTTTGAAATCTTGCAACAGGCGCCTGATTACGATGGATTTGTCTAAAAAGGTCGGATTACAGTGGATTTGTCTAAAAATGTCGGATTACAGTGGATTTGTCTAAAAAGGTCGGATTACAGTGGATTAGTCTAATAAGGTCGGATTTCAGTGCATTTGTCTAAAAAGGTTGGATTACAGTGGATTAGTCTAATAAGGTCGGATTTCAGTGCATTTGTCTAAAAAGGTTGGATTTCAGTGGATTTGTCTAAAAAGGTCGGATTACAGTGGATTAGTCTAATAAGGTCGGATTTCAGTGCATTTGTCTAAAAAGGTTGGATTTCAGTGGATTTTTCTAAAAAGGTTGGATTTCAGTGGATTTGTCTAAAAAAGTTGGATTTCAGTGGATTAGTCTAATAAGGTCGGATTTCAGTGCATTTGTCTAAAAAGGTTGGATTTCAGTGGATTTGTCTAAAAAGGTTGGATTTCAGTGCATTTGTCTAAAAAGCTTGGATTTCAGTGGATTTGTCTAAAAAGGTCGGATTACAGTGGATTAGTCTAATAAGGTCGGATTTCAGTGCATTTGTCTAAAAAGGTTGGATTTCAGTGGTTTTGTCTAAAAAGGTCGGATTACAGTGGATTAGTCTAATAAGGTCGGATTTCAGTGGATTTGTCTAAAAACGTCGGATTACAGTGGATTTGTCTAAAAAGGTTGGATTTCAGTGAGTGCATTTGTCTAAAAAGGTCGGATTTCAGTGCATTTGTCTAAAAAGGTTGGATTTCAGTGGATTTGTCTAAAAAGGTCGGATTACAGTGGCTTTGTCTAAAAAAGTCGGATTTCAGTGGCTTTGTATAAAAAGGTTGGATTTCAGTGCATTTGTCTAAAAAGGTCGGATTTCAGTGCATTTGTCTAAAAAGGTCGGATTTCAGTGCATTTGTCTAAAAAGGTCGGATTTCAGTGGCTTTGTCTAAAAAAAGTCGGATTTCAGTGGCTTTGTCTAAAAAGCGTTGGATTTCAGTTTATTGGTCTAAAAAGCGACTGACTATAAGGAGTTTGTGCAGCAAGCTCCTGACTAAAATGTGTTTGTCTAACAAGAGTCTGAAATACGATGCGATTTTTCAGCAAAGTTTCTTCACCATTATACCACCAGTATGCAACACACGAGCCAAACTCATTTGAGGACCTCTGATCGTTTCTAAATTTGACTCCAAGATATAGGTTTACCTATACATGCGGCTGGGCTCACAGTTTAGCGCATGGGGCCCTTCTGCTAAATATTTGAGATTTCCTTTACGCCATCGCCAAATTCACACCACCTTTTCTTTTTTCTTTCTTTTCATTATTTACCCCCCCCCCCCCCCCCCNGGGTGAAACACAAAAAAAAACTAGATGAACGGAAATTTTCTGAAGCAATCATTGTTTTTTTTTTTTTTTTCCTTTTCTTTTTGTTTCTTTCTTCGGATTTTCTCTTAGCGCTAATTATTTAATTTTATTCTGAAAATTATCTTAGCGGCACACACGACAACTGAAACCTGTCTTCGGGCTGTTTGCGCGCCTCGGCTAATGCAGGAGCAGCAGACGATCAATCAATCAACATTAACGAAGGGCAACCATTTCTCAAGTTAACAGGAAACAACAAGATGGCCGCTGCAAACACACAACAAAAGCATCGTGCTTTAAGATTTATTTTCTATTAAATTTTTTGCTTTCTTCTTCATTCTCACTTGGACATAATCTCATTGCTGCGGCTTTATGCCAGCACTATGGGGTACGTCCATCGAGGGGGAAAAAAAACAAATACTCATTTACGTAGAGAAAAGAGCCTAAAATGTGATGCGTATGGTTTCCGCTGTCATGTCATTTGTGCTTGTCTTCTTCTTCTTTCTTTTGAGGGCCCAGGATCAATGAATTGATCATTCTGGCTCCTATGGTTTGTCTAAGTAATTGTCATGGCTTGTCTAAGTAAACATTGGATTGGATGACGTCGCAGTGAACTGAGGGGGGAAAGAAATTATTCAGGGTAAGATTATAAATGTCAGTTTAAAGAAAAAAACTAAATTATTGGTTCTGTTTTAATTAGCCCTACTTAACTTACTGGAATTGAGTTTAGAAACAACAAACATGGCCTTGGGAACAAACTCAACTTGGTAAAAGTAGGCGGCAACCAAGGGCAAGCTACTCTGTTTTACGTAAAAAATTGAACGTGCTGAATCCATCGTTTAGAAAAGTTCACAACTAAAACCGAATAAAATCACATTTATTTATTTTTAGTTTTAATTACTTTTTTTTTTAATTGTGTTTTTCAGAATCGATTACACCTTCTATGTTTCTATTTACAACATGGAGTCGTTCGAATGATTCTTGTATTCGCAGTCGTAAGTCCCAAAACCGATTCCGCTGTCGAGCGCCATTCCTTGAAGCTCAAACCGTGGCATGATCGTCCCTCTTTCACGCAAAGGGTGCATCCTCAAAGGGCGTCACGCTCCGGGGGGAGGGGGGGAGCAGGGGCGGGGGGAGCAGGGGAGGGGGGGAGGGTGCTCCACGAAAGTGGGGGCAGTTTGTGACCCCCAGGGGACTTTCACGCAAAGGGTGCATCCTCAAAGGGCGTCACGCTCCGGGGGGAGGGGGGGAGCAGGGGAGGGGGGAGCAGGGGAGGGGGGGAGGGTGCTCCAAGAAAGTGGGGGCAGTTTGTGACCCCCAGGGGAGGAAAGGGGGGGGGGGTAAAAGGACTTGGTACGTCACACAGTTCTTATTTAATTTTGTATCGTACCTTAAGACCGAACATTGCCAGTGATGTTGACCTGTATTATGCGGTGGGTGTATTCCGACTGAAGATGTCACTTTTTAAAATTACACACTTTCGTATTTACCTAATTTTAGTGGGGTTTTTTTTTAAAGTAATGTTTGTTTTTTGAAAGTAGCATGTGCTTAAGAGGGTTGGGGTGGGGGGTAGGGGGGGGTAGGGGATTCTGATTTTGTATTACTGATTGTGACAAGGCACAACAGGGTACATTAAGAGGCCCTATTTTCAGAACGATTTTAAAGACTCCAGCGATTAGAAAAATATATGTTTAAATTTCTTTTTACTTTTACTTTTACAAATTACAAATTTAAGCGGATCCTTAAAAATAATCACTCGAAACGTGAAAAAATGAAACAAGTTGTTGTCCACCGTTCATTTCAACTAGGAGCGTACCGTATCTTCTGCTTACCAGGGTGAGCCGTTCGAGAACATGCGGGGTCTACCACTATACCACTCGATCTCCCCGGGCAATGAGCAGGAGCAGGGCCGGGTGTCTCACGAATCGAGCCTCTCGTTTTCTAAGGTTTATCTTATACTGAAATATCGGGAATCAGAGCAACTCTTATTCCGGGAGCACTGGGATAAAATTTGTTCCAAAAAAATAATTTTATAAACCGAATTAATCAATACAGGAGAGTTGTTTTTTGTTTTTTTTCTTTATCGATTATAGTTTTGGTCTATGACTGAATTAGAAACAATGCTAAGATGACTTGAGAGGTTGGTGACTAGTTCACTAGTGCGCCATATCCCATTCCTAAGCGAGAGTAATATATACATAATACAAGGTCGATAATACTCTTGTTTAACAACATTCTGAAATGACCGTCAGTAGAAAAGAAATGATCAAACTTTACATGATTTTTTTTTGCTTTTTATTTTTAAAGATCGCAATTTCATTTTCCAAACAGCCTCGAAATTTTCGCAAGCCAGTGGTTCTAACAACTTTTCACAACGGGTTTGTTTCGAATAACTTTAAAAAAAAAAAGACAAAAATATTGTAAATATTAATTCATGTATCCATTTTTTTTTATATGTTTAACTCAGTTGATTTTCTTATAGTGGGTGGGGGGGGGCTACTCAATAAAAGTAGTTTGACATAACAACAGCCTGGTGAAATACGTTACTGTAAGAAAGGTTCCATGCGCATGGCACGTGACCTCCAATTGGGTTGCAAAGGGATTTCTCTCTCTGGGGTCGCTGTCTGAAACGTTTACAATTTAAAGAAACGGGCTTCTCAAAGTTTTTTTTAAAAAATGTGTTTCTTAAAGGTCCAATTACACTTACAATGATGTCATCAAATATGTCATCTAATGTGTCATCAAATATGTCATCAAATATATCATTAAATGAGTCATGTGATGTGTCATCAAATATGTCATCAAAGTTGTCGTCAAATGTGTCATCAAATATGTCATCAAACATGTCATCAAATACGTCATCAAATATATCATTAAATGAGTCATGTGATGTGTCATCAAATATGTCATCAAATATGTCATAAAAGTTGTCGTCAAATGTGTCATCAAATGTGTCATCAAATATGTCAACAAAATGTCGTCAAATGGTTCAACAAAAGTGTCATCAAATAGTCCATCAAATGTGTCATCGAATTAGTCATCAAATGTTTCTTTTGTTAAGTAAATATCGTTTGGGATACCTGTTAGAGAACCACTATACACGAGCCACACAAGAAGGTGTTTTCTAATCTGACCATTATGATATAATAGATCTTCATGAATAGGCCGAGAACCACTGGGCGTTTACGAGACAAGTCAAAGACTTGATATACTGTGGACCAAAGGGAGGAGGAAAAGAAGACTGACTTTGAGAATTTTTGGTTTACTTTAGGGGAAAAATTATTGGATTTTAAAAATAGTTTTTTTCTATTTCCATTTAATAGATTTTTCAACCGTTTAAGTACATGATGAAGATACAATCTCTCCTTTGAAACAGAACATAAATGAAAACTTAAGTATTTTTGTTACAAATATTCACGTGGCATAAATTAAAAGTTTTATCGCAATACGCGTCAATGTTTAAGTAACAAAGCAACCATGTAAAGTTGTATCCCTTAAAAAAAATAATTGATTGCGTCCCATTATAATCATTTGATAATGATGGAAGTGGTTTTATGGAGCCTCCCTTGCTTCACTCCGGGGGTGCGGAGGGTTCGGCGAGCCTCGTTGCGCGCCCACGGTTTCAAAACTCGATACATTAAGATTTTACAGAGCTTCATTTCTAAACCTCCACATTTTTTCAGACAGGAACTTTTTTGTCAAAAGTTATGTCAGTCAAACATTTACTGATAATCAATTCAATGGAATGATTGAAGATGCTTTTTTTTTTGTCTGGGAAAACAAAGATACTTTGAATCCGTTTTGCCAATCGTGAAGTTTTTACACTTTCTTTGTATGCGTTTTTGAGCAAAAACCCCCATCTGGCCCACCTACAAGCTGATTGTGTCTCGTGCAGACTGTCAATCATGTTTATATTCAAGGTAAAGCAAAAAAAAAAAAAAAAAAAAAAAAAAAAAAAAAAAAAAAAAAAAAAAAAAAAAAAAAAAAAAAAAATCTTGGGACTGGTTCTTAGTTTGATGGTCAGTAAATGCACCGGACATAGGTCCCCTATATATTATATATATGTTTCAATATATTAACATTCAAAACGTGATCTCATCTCCAGTTGTAAATCAATTGTAACCCCCCCTCTCCTCCCACCACATTATTATGAAAACCAAGTCCATGGTGTTAAAAGCCACGCAACTTTTCTTCTGCATCCGAACATGCTTTATAAGCGGAATGCTCGATAACAGAGTTCGAAAGTATATCCTAAATTTGTGTGTGTCTCTTTTCGTTATTAAAATATATGGTTCAACGAGTCAGAAAATGTATAGTCTTTAGAATAATTCTAAATGTTCTTATTATAGATATTATACATGATTAACACAGACAACAATAATTATAACGAGTGTGTGTGTAATAAGTGTTAACTAACAAGAGATAAAGTTTTATTTTTTTACTATTTGAACTTGTTTTTTTTTTTTTAAACGAAAGACTGAAAGTTTCAATGTCGAGGGTTCCCACTATAAGAATAGCATGGGGCCTCTCGTAAACTAAATCAACCCCTTATTCTACCTGTCCAATTATTTGTCCATGTTTATGGCTACTCGTGCATTATGTTAAACGAGCCAATGCGATGAGAGGGTGAAGGTGTACAAAAAAAAAAACTTTTAGAAAAAAAAAAAATTGCGTGGCGTGAAATCTCAAACCGAGGCAGCGCTGATTAATATGTGTACAGTTCCTATGGGATCATCTGACGACGGATGTCTGTCTGACAAGTGAGGTCAATTAAAAAAAAATATATTTTTCTTTAATGCATTTTTTATTTATATATATATATATATATATATATATATATATATATATATGTATGTACATNTTGTAGTTCAGGAGCACTGAAGCTAACTTACAGCGTTGACAAATAACAAAATGTTTCTTTCATTGGAACGGCAAAGGGACGGGGGACTATTTATTGTTGTGCTTCTTTTCAATATACATTTTTTTAATTCACATTACTGATGAAGAATGAAAATGTCAACATTTCATGTTAATTCCATCTAAAAAAACTTATAGTGTATTCGAAAGTGACAAAAAAAAAAAAAAAGAAAAAGAAAGAAAAAGACATTCAGCGTTTATTGTTACGTTGTCGGTAAGATAAGAAATAGTGAGCACCCTTTTTGTCATTGTCACCCTTTTTGTCATTGTCACCCTTTTTGTCATTGTCACCCTTTTTGTCATTGTCACCCTTTTCGTCATTGTCACCCTTTTTGTCATTGTCACCCTTTTTGTCATTGTCACCCTTTTTGTCATTATCACCCTTTTCGTCATTGTCACCCTTTTTGTCATTGTCACCATTTTTGTCATTGTCACCCTTTTTGTCATTGTCACCCTTTTTGTCATTGTCACCCTTTTTGTCATTGTCACCCTTTTTGTCATTTTCACCCTTTTTGTCATTGTCACCCTTTTCGTCATTGTCACCCTTTTTGTCATTGTCACCCTTTTTGTCATTGTCACCCTTTTTGTCATTGGCACCTCTTTGATCTCCTCCATTCATGTATTAATGGTTATGTTAGTGTTTTATGCGTGCGTGTTTGGTGTAGAGAATATTTGTGTAGCTGTTTTTACGTGCATGGTATTTTGTGACGTTTTTTTTTTTTTTTTTTTTTGTTTGTGTTTTTTTTTTGTTTTTTTTTTTTGGGGGGGGGGGGGGTTATGGGAAATGACGTGGTGAAGCGTTCTGGTTTTGGATAGCAGTGATGGAGTAATGATGTAACCGAGTGTTCGAATTTCGGGGGTTTGTTTAAGAAAGAGACGCTTGACATTGACACTAACCAATGTTTTGTTAAGCCGTTGAATTACTCTCTAGACAACCAGGCTGTTGAGCTGTTGGTAATATCGAGGTCGTAACACTGGAGTTGGTGATTTATAGTGTGATTGCAAACCCTAGACAACGTGAACTCTATCGCCTTCAATACACGTACATACTGTCATACGAGGGAGTTGTTCCTATTAAAAGAAGGAAGATCTCAACACTTGGAAGTATTAACGTTGAGAAGACCCGTGACAACATAAACCAACCCTTCATGACCCCACCTACCATGACGGAACCGACCCAACATGATTAAAACCATCGATGACCCCCACCCACCATGACCCCACTAGCCATGAAACCCCACCATGATCCCACCAGCCATGAACCCCACCCACGATGACCTTACCCCACGATGAACCTACCCCACATGACCCCTACCCACCACGACCCTATCCCCCATGACCCCAACCCACCACGACGCCACTAGCCATGAACCCACCCACCATAAACCCAACCACCATGACCCCACCTACCATGACCCCACCTACCATGACCCCACCCACCATGACCGCTACCCACCATTAACCCACCCACGACTTCCCTGACCACATATGTTCCTCACACTCATGACCTGACATTAGATACAATGTAAATATCTCATGGCGACCATCATGCTTTGAAACAACTCGCTGCTTTTATTTCAAACCAATCAAATTTCAGCATTACAATTTCCTCGTACATCGCCTCGTATATAATGTATTTAAAAACTGAAATATTTCATGCGATTCAAAACATGCCGATGTATTTGTCAATTTGAATAGGAAATGAACGAAACAAAAAATGGGAAACCTGAATAAAGTATGCAAAACAACAAAAAGCGTATCGGCAAGACGCCTTCACCAGCGAAAAAACAGCAGTAAAAACAGAATTTAAAAAAAAAAAAACACTTAGCTGTAATGTAGTATCTGAGGAGAGTTCAAGAAAAATGTTCCACAAGAGGAACGTGACACAAGAGGAACGTGACACAAGAGGAACGTGACACAAGAGGAACATGACACAAGAGGAATATGACACAAGAGGAACGTGACAGAACAAACGTGAATTTAAAGAGACGGCAGCTCAGTTTCCTGAAGAGAAAAAAACCGTAATGAAATATTTGAGCTCGCGATGTCTATAAACCTTTTTGTCTTTCCGTTTTCAGTTAGTCGGGTGTCATGTCATATTCCTGGCTTGAATTTCCAGCCGCGATGAGAGTCAGTCGAATGATTTGCAATGATGCTTCGTCGATTTTTCAAAGAAGTAGCTAATGGATGGAAACAAAACTGCTTGGGTTTCATTTGTGTGCTGTTGTTTTTTGTTTTGTTTTTTTTTTTTGAAGTAAATGAAAGAAGATAGAAAAGAAAACACTTATTGGGTATTCTTGGGTGTTTCTCAGAAGTATTTAAATGAAAGTTAATGACTGCTTGGATTTTTTTTGGGATTTTCTCAGAAGTATTTAAATGAAAGTTAAAGACTGCTTGGGTTTTCTTGGGATTTTCTCACAAGTATTTAAATGAAAATTAAAGACTGCTTGGGTTTTCTCGGTTTTTTGTTAGAAGAAGTTCAAGGGTAAAGAAAAACTACGTGGATTTTCTTGGGTGTTTCACAGTAGCAGGTAAAGGAAAGAAAAAAATGCTTGGAGTTTTCTTGGGGTGTGTCTTGGGTAAACGGGGTGGGTGGGTGGTTTTTATTTTATTTTTTAAATTATTTTTTTTATACCAGCATATTACCAGCCTACGATCAGCCTACGACCAGCTTACGACCAGCCTACGACCAGCCTGCTACCAGCCTACTACCAGCCTGCTACCAGCCTACTACCAGCCTGCTACCAGCCTACTACCAGCCTGCTACCAGCCTACTACCAGCCTACTACCAGCCTTCTACCAGCCTTCTACCAGCCTGCTACCAGCCTACTACCAGCCTACTACCAGCCTTCTACCAGCCTGCTACCAGCCTACTACCAGCCTTCTACCAGCCTCCTACAGCCTACGATCAGCCTACGACCAGCTTACGACCAGCCTACGACCAGCCTGCTACCAGCCTACTACCAGCCTGCTACCAGCCTACTACCAGCCTTCTACCAGCCTACTACCAGCCTTCTACCAGCCTACTACCAGCCTACTACCAGCCTATTACCAGCCTTCTACCAGCCTTCTACCAGCCTGCTACCAGCCTACTACCAGCCTACTACCAGCCTTCTACCAGCCTGCTACCAGCCTACTACCAGCCTGCTACCAGCCTACTACCAGCCTGCTACCAGCCTACTACCAGTCTTCTACCAGCCTGCTACCAGCCTACTACCAGCCTACATTTTGAAGCTCACTGATTTTCCCCGTACCCCGTTATATATGTTTTGATGCTTCTCTGAGGATATTCGAGGTTTCGTTGAAGCTACTTGATAGCCCACTTGGAGCTGCGTAGACTCTGATTTGAGACACTTGAAATTTGTTGCTTGTCAGACTTAAACTGCGTGGAATGGTTGAATTGTCGTTAGATAATAAATGTATGCTCCCAACCCCCTCAGTATACTAACGGGTCTGGTCTTTAGAGGAAACCATTCTCTCTTTGTAGCGTCAAACATGCAAGTATTCCTCTTTGTACGGCTAAAAAAATTATTAAATGTAAAATGGCACTCCCCCTTAAAACCGAAAAAACGATTCGTTAATGGATAAGTTGAGATCCAAATTCTGTTTATACAATTATACCATTTTCGCTTTTAGTAACAACGCCTGAACACATTAGACAATAATTATAGGGGGGGGGGAGGAGGGAAGGGGCGTGTCTGAGCCGCTGGCAAGGAGGCGTGTCGTCAGTCGATGAACCGAAGAAAAGCGTCTTTCCGAGTGTCCACGCATCTTTGACGTCTTTAACTCACCTTTTTGTCTCTGTCGTGATCTGGTATCTGTCTCTTACAATCTCCTAACTCCAACACACTTCTTGTCTCTGTCGTGATCTGGTATCTGTCTTTTACAATCTCCTAACTCCAACACACTTCTTGTCTCTGTCGTCATCTGGTATCTGTCTCTTACAATCTCCTAACTCCAACACACTTCTTGTCTCTGTCGTCATCTGGTATCTGTCTCTTACAATCTCCTAACTCCAACACACTTCTTGTCTCTGTCGTCATCTGGTATCTGTCTCTTACAATCTCCTAACTCCAACACACTTCTTGTCTCTGTCGTGATCTGGTATCTGTCTCTTACAATCTCCTAACTCCAACACACTTCTTGTCTCTGTCGTGATCTGGTATCTGTCTTTTACAATCTCCTAACTCCAACACACTTCTTGTCTCTGTCGTCATCTGGTATCTGTCTCTTACAATCTCCTAACTCCAACACACTTCTTGTCTCTGTCGTGATCTGGTATCTGTCTCTTACAATCTCCTAACTCCAACACACTTCTTGTCTCTGTCGTCATCTGGTATATGTCTCTTACAACCTCCAAACTCCAAACACCCTTCTTGCCACTGTCGTGATCTGGTAATATGTCTCTTACAATCTCCTAACTCCAACACGCTTCTTGTCTCTGTCGTCATCTGGTATATGTCTCTTACAATCTCCTAACTCCAACACACTTCTTGTCTCTGTCGTCATCTGGTATATGTCTCTTACAACCTCCAAACTCCAAACACCCTTCTTGCCACTGTCGTGATCTGGTAATATGTCTCTTACAATCTCCTAACTCCAAACACCCTTCTTCCCTTCATTGTAAAACACAACATGTGCACAATGACTTATACCATTTTTAATTTTTTATATTTTTTAAAACTCTTATTCTTTCTGGTTGCGATGATAAGGTTAGATGGAATCTAGATGAGATTAATGTGTCAGAAAATAAATGTGTTTTGTAGTTTTAATGCCATCTCAAAAAAAAACAACGAAATGACGAGGTGGTTTGTATATAGTTTTGTTCCGAGGTGTATACAAAAATCTCTTGTGTATTTCCAAAACATCACGGCCAAAAATAGATTTAAAAAGTTGTACCTTCTAACATCACGGGATTTATATTGAACGGTGAGGGTCACCATCAACGGTGAGGGTCACCATCTACGGTGAGGGTAACCGTCTACGGTGAGGGTAACCGTCTACGGTGAGGGTCGACAATCTACGGTGAGAGTCACCATCTCTTAAGCTGCGTTTTATCACGAACTAGGTTGCTTTTTTTGTTACTCTTCTATTACATTTATACATCAAAATGCCCCTGAAGATAGTAACGACAGACCATTGGCGTGGAAAGGGGGTGCTGAGGACTTAGTCCTCTCTGGGCTCTACTTTTTTCCTTATATTAAGGGGCGGCATTTTCGGCCGCCTGTAGTTTTTTGGGGGTTTTTTTTGTTGAAAGAGGGTCGTCAAAGAGCTTGGACCCACCCCGACCCGGACAGCGGTAACCACCGAGACCAACATAAAGAAGAGGGGGGAGAGAAGAAGGGGGGCAGATGGTTTGTTCGACAGATGGGCGGCTGGTGGATGGGAGGGTGTGTTTCTAGATGGTTGGATGGGTAGGTGTGTGGTTGAATGAACTATCTCAACACAGAACACATAGGCACAACCCTTTATGACAGCACATCCATGATCTGTACAGTCTCGCACCGCCCACACAAATCAGGCCCACACAACCCGCGCACTTAATGAGACTTATTCTCTCAGCCCACACAAACCAGGCCCACACAACCCGCACTTCATGAGACTCATTCTCACAGCCCACACAAACATAGCCCACCGAAACCCCGCATTTCATGAGACTCATTCTCACAGCCCACACAAACCCGGCCCACACAACCCGCACTTCATGAGACTCATTCTCACAGCCCACACAAACATAGCCCACCGAAACCCCGCATTTCATGAGACTCATTCTCACAGCCCACACTAACCCGGCCAACAGACACCCCGCACTTCAGGAGACTCATTCTCACAGCCCACACAAACCAGGCCCACAAAAACTCCACACTTAATTAGACTTATTCTCACAGCCCACACAAACCCAGCCCACCATAACCCCGCACATCATCACTACCGTCCCACACGCCCTCAAAGAACCACCCACCTAAAACCCACACACAGCTCCCCCTGAATTTCCTCATTTACTGCACGGTGGCCCCCAGACCAATCTCCCTTCTTTCCTCATCTCCTTAACCCCCCCCCCCCCCCACCACACTTAATTAGCCTTATTCTCACCGCCCACCCAAACCCAGCCCCCCATAACCCCGCACATCATCACTACCGTCCCACACGCCCTCAAAGAACCCCCCACCTAAAACCCACCCACAGCTCCCCCTGAATTTCCTCATTTACTGCACGGTGGCCCCCAGACCAATCTCCCTTCTTTCCTCATCTCCTTAACCCCCCCCCCCCAACTGTTTAATAAGTCTGCTAAATGATATTAATGCCACCAGACTGACCACTGTGACGTGGAAGACTGTCCCTCGAAACTTCCTCCCCACGGGATTGACTTTTGTGTTGGGGATAGCCCGTAAACGAATTAACCACTGCGGTCTTTCGGGGCCTCGGCCGCCTTGAGACAACCACGAGAAGGTCTATCGGACGTTCTGAGCCAGAGGTGAATGGAAAGACAGAAAGGGAACCGTGATTTATTAGTTTTATGTTCCTCACTCTTTGACAGATACGTTTATTAAAAAAATATATTTTTTTTTTAAAAGGGAAGAATGAGAAGAGAATATATAGAGGGTGTATAGAACTGACGACACACATGATCTTGTTCTTGTTCTAGCCTTGGCTTAAGAGTATGGGTGTGTTTTTTTATCTTCATTTAAAGTTAGAAAATAATGAATCCTTGACTTAAGTTTATTCATCAAATTATCATTATTTTTTATTTTCCTTTTTCGAAGGGGAAAAAATTAGATAATATAGAGAATATTTTTATCACGGCATACTAAACAAATCCAGAACCCACTGGCACACACTCTTTATAGCACACCCCTTGGACACACTTCCTTTATAGCTCACCCCTTGGACACACTTGCTTTATAGCTCACCCCTTGGACACACTTCCTTTATAGCACACCCCTTGGACACACGTCCTTTATAGCACACCCCTTGGACACACCTCCTTTATAGCACACCCCTTCGACACACCTCCTTTGGAACATACCCTTTGGACACACCTCCTTTATAGCACACCCTTTGGACACAACCCCTTTATAGCTCACCCCTTGGACACACCTTTATAGCTCACCCCTTGGACACACCTTTATAGCTCACCCCTTGGACACACCTCCTTTATTGCACACCCCTTCGACACACCTCCTTTGGAACATACCCTTTGGACACACCTCCTTTATAGCACACCCCTTTGGACACACCTCCTTTATAGCTCACCCCTTGGACACACCTCCTTTGGAACATACCCTTTGGAACACATACTTTGAAATACTCAGTGAAATATATCGTTAGTAAAATATATCTTCAGTGAAATATATCTTTTGTGAAATATACCTTTTGTGAAATATATCTTCAGTGAAATATTTCTTCAGTGAAATTTATCTTTAGTGAAATATATCTTCAGTGAAATATATCTTTAGTGAAATATATCTTCAGTGAAATATATGTTTAGTGAAATATATCTTCAGTGAAATTTATCTTTAGTGAAATATATCTTCAGTGAAATATATCTTTAGTGAAATATATCTTCAGTGAAATATATCTTTTGTGAAATATATCTTTCAGTGAAACATATCTTCAGTGAAATATATCTTTAGCTAAACTTATCTTAAGTAAACACATCTTTGCAACGCACATTGTCATGAGGAAAAGATAAACACTTTTATGAGCGTCTTATTTCAAGTGTCTAACATGACAAGCTTCTCAAAATCAATGGACTTAAATTTCACAGCTCATTATCAATGCACCACATGGAGAAAACTGTTTAGAAAAAAACAAAAAGAATTCTTAAGGGGATTTTAAAAATAGGTATACTTAAAAAGAAAGGTAATTGAATTATTAAAGGTAAGGCATTAAACAGAAATACGAAAAAAAATATATAAATAATATTGTTAGGGCAGAGAGTATACCTTAAAATAGGAATGGTTTCGGTGGTGATGGTTTATAGAGGATAGAGAGTATTTCTAACCCTTGGACATGACGTCATTGTAAGTATACAGTTATCTTGTCATTTTTTTTGCAGCGATTCATTCTTAGCAATATTTTTTTCCGTTTGTTTTGGTCTAGCTCATGGGCTCTCTACGTGTGAGTCGTAAAAACCACGTTTGAGGGTGGAAAGACCCTCACACAAGGATCGCCTAGGACCACCTAACAAAACATGTTCATGAAGTAGCAATGAAAATAATTTTATGCTTGGGGGTTAGAACAACTTGAGGAATTGTATTACAGGATCGTGGCATTAGGAAGGTTGAGAAACACTGGTCAAGCTCATCATCAACATAGTTTTACAGTGATCACTTTCAGGAGCGATATCAAAAGCAATGAAACAGTGTGTTTTAACGGTCTACATAAGGCTACGATTGCTATTATTACAATTGATTGTGGATTTCACCTCTCTAAATGGCCAAACACCATCACCAACACAGACTTACTGGAAACAAAACACCAGGAGCCTAGTGCTGAAGACATCACAGGGAAAAGATGGAGGTGGATAGGGAACAGTCTTCGCAGACCCCCCAGATAACATCACCAGACAATCCCTAATATGGAATACACAGGGAACAAAAGAAAGAGAGGAAGGCCAATGAATACATGTAGCTGTGAGCCAGACACACTAAGTACGGCTTACACCTGGAAGCAGCTGGACAGTAAAGCACAGGACCGAGATGAATGGAAAAGTCTTGTAGACGCCTAATGCCTAAGACAGGGTAAGAAAGCATAAGAAAGTAAGAATATTTCTTAATTTAATCGCTGAATAAGACAAGATTTTTTTTGTCTGGTAATATCTTGTTTAGGTCGAGCTAAATGTGGAGATGATGTATTATATTTGAAAGTAATTTAATAAATGAGACACAGCTAACGTATCACTAATAGCTTTGAAAGAAAAACGATACTTTAATAAGTGAAATGAAGTGATCATCGAATATGAAAATATTTCCTTATTCGCGACAATATTAAGAGATCCCCCCCTTTTTATTTTGTTGAATTAACTACGAGGCGTTTTTAAGTGCTGAGCACATCGGTTCTCAACCTGTTGGTCGAAACCCTTGGGGGGGGGGGGGGGGGGGAACGAGCCGTACACAGGGGGG
>CAXITT010000364.1:456291-468832 GCA_964033795.1 Lymnaea stagnalis
TATATATATATATATATTACCTAGATCAGGGGTTCCCAACCTGCGCCCACGTTCACTTCTCCAGGAGCTTCGCGGCGACTACAGTAAGTAATGTACACTATTAACTATTCTTTTTTTTTTTTAAATATATTTTATGCTATGGTTGATCCCCCATTAGGTTATCCTTCCTCATACGTTTGAAAAAAAAAAAATATTTTCAAAGAAATGAGAGCAAACGGTTTAGGGAGGGGGGAGTAAACCAATACAAAGATCGATTAATTCTCAAGGACAGCTATTGTAGTTGCATCCAAATGTTACTTCACGGATTAGCGCTGAAACACGGCCATTCAAAGCCCCATGTCAACGAGGTGGGTAAGGAATGAAATTGAAATACAGTTTTTGCATAGTCCACGGGAGGTAATCGTTAAAAACCTGCATCAAGAGTGATTATCATTCTTTAAACAAAAGAAAACAAAACTGCAACCTCTCCGTGTAAAGATTTGAATACAAGCGGTAAATAAGATGTCATGAGATACCCTCTTAGAGAGTAGGTGGCATCGCTTTAAGAAGCCGCCATTCAAAATTACTCAAAGAATACTCATTTTTATAACAGTATTGTAAAAGAATATATGTGGCAACTTACAGCAGTTATGCCCTCAATAAAATGAGATGTTTTTTCATTTTATTATTTTTTATTTTCAAACTATATAAAGTGAATTATATTTAAAAGACATAACTGTGTAACAAACGTCTCATTCGAAGACAAAAACGAAATCAATTTTTAAAACGCAAAAAAAGGAAAGAATATTAAATTAAATTTGCTAGGATTCTTTTTAAATGCTGACACACAAATAAAAAAACACTTGAAAGTGAGTCACAGAAGTTAAAAGGGGGGGGGGGGAGATAGATCTGTATAGTTTCTATAAAATAACAAAACATTACGCATAATGATGACATATTTAATGGAAAAAGATCAAGGAAGAGGCCAAAATTAAATTTGCTAGGATTCTTTTTAAATGCTGACACACAAATAAAAAAACACTTGAAAGTGAGTCACAGAAGTTAAAAGGGGGGGGGGGAGATAGATCTGTATAGTTTCTATAAAATAACAAAACATTACGCATAATGATGACATATTTAATGGAACAAGATCAAGGAAGAGGCCATCAGTTTCTTTATAGCCTGTAATTTATGCTTAGGAGAGTGGTCAATTCACATAATAAAAAGTATTAGTACCATGCAAATATATGTTTGATAGAAAATACAGTTTTTAACTGGCAGCCGAGTAAACACAGCTGACGCTCGTCTTTAAAAAAAATGCCGTAATTGTATTATCTGGCATTAGAACAATAAGAAAGAAAAGTGATGTAATTATATTATCTGGCATAAGAAGAATAAGAAAGAAAAGTGATGTAATTATATTATCTGGCATAAGAAGAATAAGAAAGAATAAGGATGTAATTTTATTATCTGGCATAAGAAAAATAAGAAAGAAAAGTGATGTAATTATATTATCTGGCATAAGAAGAATAAGAAAGAATAAGGATGTAATTTTATTATCTGGCATAAGAAGAATAAGAAAGGAAAGTGATGTAATTGTATTACATGGCATAAGAAGAATAAGAAAGAAAAGTGATGTAATTGTATTATCTGGCATAAGAAGAATAAGAAAGAATAAGGATGTAATTTTATTATCTGGCATAAGAAGAATAAGAAAGGAAAGTGATGTAATTGTATTACAAGGCATAAGAAGAATAAGAAAGAATAAGGATGTAATTTTATTATCTGGCATAAGAAGAATAAGAAAGAAAAGTGATGTAATTGTATTATCTGGCATTAGAAGAATAAGAAAGAAAAGTGATGTAATTGTATTATCTGGCATAAGAAGAATAAGAAAGAAAAGTGATGTAATTGTATTAACTGGCATTAGAAGAATAAGAAAGAAAAGTGATGTAATTGTATTATCTGGCATTAGAAGAATAAGAAAGAAAAGTGATGTAATTGTATTATCTGGCATTAGAAGAATAAGAAAGAAAAGTGATGTAATTGTATTATCTGGCATTAGAAGAATAAGAAAGGAAAGTGATGTAATTGTATTATCTGGTATAAGAAGAATAAGAAAGAATAAGGATGTAATTTTATTATCTGGCATAAGAAGAATAAGAAAGAAAAGTGATGTAATTGTATTATCTGGCATTAGAAGAATAAGAAAGAAAAGTGATGTAATTGTATTATCTGGCATTAGAAGAATAAGAAAGAAAAGTGATGTAATTTTATTATCTGGCATAAGAAGAATAAGAAAAGAAAGTGATGTAATTGTATTATCTGGCATAAGAAGAATAAGAAAGAAAAGTGATGTAATTGTATTAACTGGCATTAGAAGAATAAGAAAGAAAAGTGATGTAATTATATTATCTGGCATAAGAAGAATAAGAAAGAAGAGTGCTGTAATTTTATTATATGGTATAAGAATAATAAGAAAGAAGAGTGCTGTAATTATATTATCTGGCATAAGAATAATAAGAAAGAAGAGTGCTGTAATTATATTATCTGGCATAAGAATAATAAGAAAGAAGAGTGCTGTAGTTATATTATCTGGCATAAGAATAATAAGAAAGAAGAGTGCTGTAATAAGAATTCTGGCATAAGAATAATAAGAAAGAAGAGCGCTGTAATTATATTAAATGAAATTAGAAGAATAAGGAAAATAAAGGAAAGATAATAGAGAAGACTGAGAAAATGCTATTTTTTTCTGTAAGAGAACATTGGTCCTACCTGCCCACTCACTGCCGAGAACCTTGTGGAGGTTTCCTAGGATGTCGTCCAGCAGTCGGAACGCCTTGTACTCGTTGAGGATGTGAGGATAGCCGACACGGATAAGGTTGTGGGCGGAGTCGGCAGCTGGGGGGGGGGGGGGGGGGGGGAGAAGATGGAGTCGGTATCTTTAGCTTAAGTTGTCACCATGTCCTATCTATATCATCTCTATATCTTCAACATGTCCTATTTATACCTTCCCTATATTCTATCTAATCTCATCTATGTCCTATTTAGATCATCTCGATATCTTTACAATGTCCTTTCTATGCCATCTCTATATCTTCTATTTGTCCTATCTATATTATCTCTATATCTTCACTCTGTCCTGTATATATCTTCTTTATATCTTCACTATATCCTATCTACATCTTCTCTCTGTCCCATCTATATCTTCTGTATATATATTCACTATGTCCTATCTAGATCTCCTCTATATCTTTATTATGTCTTTATCCATATCTTCAGTATGTCATATTTATATCTTCATTATGTCCTAACTATATCTTCTCTACATCTTCAGTATATCCTATCTATAACTTCACTATGTCTTCTTTATATCTCCTGTATGTCTTCTTCATATTTTCACTATGTCCTATCGTCATCTTATCTACATATTCTCCATATCTTCACTATATTTCCTATATATTTTCACTACGTCTTGTTATATTGTGGCTGATAGTCGTATTCTAATAATATGTCTTCTCCGTATGGCCACAGAAACAATGTCAGAGTATAGAACTCCCTTGTCATGTGCTAGCCCCAACAAGGCCGCTGTGTAGAACTCCATTGCCGTCTCCTGGCCCCCAACAAGGCTGCCATGTAGCGTCAAGTCAAACAAAACTCATGGCGTAGTTTAACATGTTCAATATCCTGCTTCGATTATTCATAGTCCGTGTATAACAAAGTCAACAACAATGACAAACTAGTAACAACTGGCGTTCGCAAAAAGCCACACACAAAAATCTCCTGTCCACAATACGAAAATTCCTCGAATTTATAATAAAATAAAATACTAACTCACTCTTACTTTCACAAAACAAAGTCTTCTGTGGATCGCCACACGTACACACGTTTTTGTGCCCAACACATCGCCAGGGTCATGCGTCATGGGAAATACGTCTTATGGGACTGAGTAAAACTCGTGTGATATCGGGGGGGTAGTAACTAAAGGAAAAAAACAAGCAACATCGCTCAGCAACGCTACACAACACAACACAACCAGACACAGAACTACATCACGTGATGTGACTAGTGTTTGGATCACTTCTCTAAACCTTCTCTATTTCTTTTGGACAGATTGTCTGTTTTAGCTTCTCTACCCCTTCGCCATAGCTGCGGCAAAACTTGTCTCTATTTTCCTTATGTCTTCTTTATGTCCTTTATGTCCCATCTATATCTTAGCCACAGCTGCGGCATAACGGGTATATTTTCAATTTGTCGTCTCTATGTCCTATCCATATCTGCTCCATAGCTGCGAAATAACGTGTCTCTATTCTCATATGTCCTCTCTATGTCCTTTACCCTATATAAATATATTGGCTACAGCTGCAGCATAACCTTCTCTATTTCTCATATGTCTCTCTTTGACCTATATGTTCTATCTACATCTTCTCATAGCTGCGACATAGCGTGTCTCTATTTCCCATATGTCTGTCCTATATGGCCTATCTATGTCTGTTCCATAGCTGCGACATAAAGTGGCTCTATTTCCCATATATCCTCTCTATGTCCTATGTGTCCTATATATATATATATATATATATATATATCTTGGCTATAGCTACAGCATAACGTTCTCTATTTCGCATATGTCGTCTCTAAGTTCTATATGTCCTATCTATATCTTCTCATAGCTGCAACATAACTTGTCTCTATTTCCCGTGTCGTTTCTATGTCAATAAATGGCCAATCTATATCTGCTCCATAGCTATTTCCCATATGTCGTCTTATATGTCATATCTATATGTTGACCATAGCTGCGGCATAACGTTCTCTATTTCCAATATGTCCTCTCTATGTCATATATCCCCTATCTATACCTTGGACATAGCTGCGACATAACGTGTCTCTATTTTCCATATGTCGTCTCTATGTCCTATATGTCCTATCTATATCTGCTCATAAGCTGCGACATAACGTATCTCTATTACCCATTTGTCCTCTCTATGTCATATATGTCCTATCTATATCTTGCCCATAGCTGCGGCATAACGTTCTCTATTTCCCATGTGTCGTATCTATGTCTTATATGTCCTAATTATATCTGCCCCAAAGCTGCAACATTTCTCTATTTTCCATATGTCCTCTCTATTTCCTGTATGTCCTATCTAATTTTTTTCTTGGCCAGAGCTGCAACATAACGGCCCCCTTTTTTAAAAATGTATTATTAATATTATTATATTTCCCATATGTCGTCAATACGTTATATATACTTCTTTTTTCTTTAAGATGTTAGCTATATCTTAACTTATTATTCTCTAAACGTTAGACTAAATCTGAAATAGTTTAGTATATCTTTAGTATAAATATTCTCTTTACCATTTCTCCAGTTTTACAATTATTTCCCCTAAGCGCTCGTGTATTGAGATCACAAAGAATTACTTAAAATATCTCAGAACGGAAATGACTTCGGTTGATTTTGCGTGGCAGCGTCCGCTTAAAATCATTTACTGCATGCCATTTTTCTTTTCACTTTATCTTATCCCCTTCATATCTCATCTCTAATCTCTCCTATCTCATATCTGCTATCTCATCTCTTCTATCTCATCCCTCTTATCTCATCTGTCATATCTCATCTCTCATATCTCGTCTCTGCTATCCCACCTCACCGATCACATCTCTCCTATATCATCTCTCCTATCAAATCTCTCCTATCGCATCTCTCCTATCTCATCTCCCCTAGGAGAAAGAGGGTTGGGGGAGGGGGGGGGCAGAGATTTGAGGAGAAAGGAGTGAGGGTGAGGAAACGACATAAGGACTTCTGACGTCATAAAAATTCATATTTGATTGACCGCTTAACTAGCAATCCATTTATCCATTGACCTGCTATTTGCTAAAAAATTTTGTTTGAATATTCTTTCTGACGTGATAAGTTTCTAATCTAAACCGTCTTTTGAAAGTGGAGAATCAGCGGTGTATCCTACGTGGGCATCGCACTTAAGTCCACTTCTGGTGTCTTGAAAAAAAAAATGTATGTACAAATAACGTTTTAAGTGAACCGTGACTGAATGGACAGGTGATCCATGATGATCAAAATGTCCTGATACAACTAAAGGGAAATAACTTCTAAATACTTTTGTTCTGCAACTGTTTACTAGCAGTTACTTCCCTTAAAAAAATTTTTTTTTTTTATTAAAAAAAAAATCCTTCATTTTTTTTTTTTTTTAAATTCTTGCACGCGAAGAAATTACAAAAACTTCTGTTTCAAGAATTTAGAAAATTATTTGGTGAGGAGCGAAATCTATGTAAGCCATGATCCAAAGACGGAAAAGGCAATAAAATTTGATACGTTTATTGAACCACAAAGGATAGGTTGTCGCTAAAGAGTTGATGTGCCAAGAGTCACACTGCGTGCCTTCTGTTTCACTCTTCTGGTTTCGTATCAGTCTATTGAAAAAGCGCATGTGATTATTTTATTAATTGTCCAACGCTCCACCTACTCCCTGAGGGTTTCCTCTCTGTTGCCGCCTCTGCACAAACACACATACACACACACACAAACACACATAACATATAATTAAGACTCATTGCTCTGTAATGCCAGCTACGTAACCTTTGTGGCAGAACCTGTCATCCCTGGTGGCTCGTACAGTGTCTTGAATCTTCTCAACTGCCGCCTAAACATACAAACATACAAACATACAAATACAAACACACATAACATTTAATAAAGTCTCAATGCTCTGTAATGCCAGCTACGTACCTATGTGGCAGAATCTGTCCATGATGTTGTTCATCCCATGGGGCTCGTACAGCGTCTTGAACCTCCTCCAGCCAAACTTGTTGAGGAGCTGCACCAGAAAGTCGACGAACGAGTTCATGTTGTAGCCCATCCTGGTAAGCATGGGGAACATGGACACCTTGTGCAGGCCATAGTCGCTGGCCATGGCACCGGGGCTCAGCAGCGGAATCTTCCAGTAGCGGGTCTGAAGATGCAAACGTTGTAAAATATTAGGCGGCAAGCAATAGATTGATTTGATTTTATATTTGTGGAAGAATTTAAGATAAATTATTAGTCGGCATAGCAGTCAATTGTATTTTATGAGAAATCGGTCATGTGGGCGTGGTCACAGCAGTCAAGTGTCTTTGCTGGAGAGTGTCATAGCTGTCATAGCTGTCATGCGTCGATGTGGGCGTGGTCAAATCCATCGTGAGCCTTTGTTGGCGTGGTCATAGCCATCGTGTATCGATGTGGGCGTGGTCATAGCGTTCATGTGTGTATATACGGGTACTGATCGATACGCTGCGAGGAGGCGTAGACAATGTGGGCGTGGTCATAGCAGTCATGTATGCATGTAGTTGTGTGTGTGTGGGGGGGGGTCTATCAGCTCAATACTCTCACCACACCTGTCTCGCAATGGGGGCCACAGCATAATCGCAGACGGGCCCCACGAACACGTCGACCTTTTTCTTGGCGTAGAACTCGATGGCTGCGTTCATGCCGTCGCTGATGGAGCAGTTCGAGTCGTCGTAGTCAGATATGATGTGCAGATCGGGCAGGAGCTGGAGCTCAACCACCTGCAATAGAAGTTCATCGGGGTTATAATTGGTGAAAATGTGAGGATTATACTTATACAAAAGTTAGATTTTAAACTGGAAAAATGTGACAGCGTGCGTGGCGGTTTAGAAAAAGATCATCGAAGGGGTTTTTAATCCCACACCCCTTTTATCCCGAGAGATCATATAAAACCAAACCTTGCAAAAAGCCTTACGCCAAGTCCCACAACATGCCTCACAACAAAGCCCAACGCCAATTCCTACAAAATACCTCACAACAAAGCCTCACGACAAGTCCAACAAATGTCCAAAATATGAATTGAGGCAAACCTCACAGCACCGCCCATCAAATCAACAAATGTCCAAAATATGATTTGAGGCAAACCTCACAGCACCAACCATCAAATCAACAAATGTTAAAAATATGACTTGAGGCAAACCCACAGCACCAACCATCAACTCAACAAATGTCCAAAATATGACTTGAGGCAAACCTCACAGCACCAACCATCAAATAAACAAATGTCCAAAATATGACTTGAGGCAAACCTCACAGCACCAACCGTCAATTCAACAAATGTCCAAAATATGACTTGAGGCAAACCTCACTGCACCAACCATCAAATCAACAAATGTCCAAAATATGACTTGAGGCAAACCTCACAGCACCAACCGTCAATTCAACAAATGTCCAAAATATGACTTGAGGCAAACCTCACAACACCAATTATCAAATCAACAAATGTCCAAAATATGACTTGAGGCAAACCTCACAGCACCAACCATCAAATCAAAAAATGTCCAAAATATGACTTTAGGCAAACCTCACAGCACCAACCATCAAATCAACAAATGTCCAAAATATGACTTGAGGCAAACCTCACAGCACCAACCATCAAATCAACAAATGTCCGAAATATGACTTGAGGCAAACCTCACACCACCAACCATCAAATCAACAAATGTCCAAAATATGACTTGAGGCAAACCTCACAGCAACCCATACAAAAAAATCCCTCGCAGCAAGCAAAGTAAAAAAGCCAACGAATCCTTCCTCGTCAAGCTGTACCGACTCCACCCCCACGATACAGAGCTAAAGCTTACCTTCCTGATCGCGATCTCGACAGCACCAAACACCCTCTGGTAGTTAAATATGAGGTTCAGCGTCATCGGCAGCAAAATGATCATGTTCAGCTCTCTTCGAGAGGAGCTTCTTCGGCCTCTGCCGCGGCCATGTTCCTTCCCGCGCGTGCCATCTCCGATCGCGCGCGCATCCTTCCTTGTAAGCAGCAGCGACTCAATTTGTGAGCGTAATCTCTCACTGATTTCATCGCTGCTCTTCACTAAGCACATAATCTCCACACGCAAGCTGTAATCAAGCGTCGACTTGTATTCCGAATGATTGGTGTCAGCCGTGTTCTGAAGCTGTGCAATACTGGAAGCGTTGTTGTTTAAATTGTTGTCCAAGTGTGCGATATCGTGAAGAAAATTTTCATTTATCACGCGTTTAAATGGATTTCTGTGTCTGCTCCGAGTTTTCAACGACGCTCTGAATTTTTTAGTGCTGGATCTCAAATCTGGTCCCCGTTGCCAGTTTGGAGTTTTTAAAGTTTCGCTGGAATTTCTCAAGGTTGAATAATGTCTTGGCGGTCTTTTGCGCGCAGGGTTCAATTCACGTATTATCTTACGACTGGTATTAGGTGATCTCCCGAGAGGGTTTAATTCGGAAGAGCCGATCGCCTCGACTGTAAGGGCTCTAGGTGGTGGTGTCGCATGTCGCTTGGTGACGCGCGGAGGGGTATCGTATTCTGGCCGACCGACTAATCCGAGAGATACAACTGGCGCTGACCTTTCCGAGGAGTCAGGAGAATTTTTAAAGACTGTTGGCGAGGGAATGAATTTAAAGATCAAAGTGGTAGGAATGTATAACTTCAGAGACGATGCGTTATAATAAAATCTATTTCTATTTCTATTGATGTGCAATCTATTGAATGGAGGCTGTAACGATGTGTGATGGAACAGCAGCGGCCTCCTTGTATAAACCGATTTAATGTAAATTAATGGAACTTTTAAAATGGGCTGGTGGAGATTAATTTTTGAGGTATTTTTTTCGAATTTATAATCAACCGAATCTTGATTTTTGAAATTTTCTGATGACAAACTCGAATTCGAACTTGTCATTGAAATCTTTCCCTTGCCGGAGTTGAAATTTCCGGGACTATTTTTCTGTCGTTTTTTGTTCTTTGTAATCGTTGACAAAAACGAAACTAAAGATGCGTCAAACGCAGCCATCACGTGCTGGGCCACAACGAGGTTTCCGGGAATACCCGACTTAAATGTATGGTTTTCTGTGACTGGCTTAGCGGATCCTTCGCTTTCGGCGCTGCTGCCAGTAATTGTATTTCCGGTGTCAGTTTCCCGCAGAGTTCTCCCACCTTGCTCATCCTCTCCAGCCGTGGTTAGTATTTCACCATCGGGCTCGTCTCCCTTGGCGAGGTGTACGATTTTGTGAATTGTTCGATCCCACATGTCAACCCCCGTCCTTATGGCACTAACGACTTCTCTAAAATATCGGTGAAATTTCTGAGAATCGCGATCACTTTTCGGCAGGGGAAATCTCCTGTGAAATCTATCCACGTCCACAAGATCACCTTTGAGCTTACTGCTGTGGTGCTGAGAAATCCTTATTCTTTTTCGTGACATTTCCCTTGATTCAAATAAACGCCTGGCTTTCTTCCATCCGTTACGTCTTGCAGTATTCGTCAATCGACCGTGTGGTGTATGTTTACCAGTCGCCGCGAGAACCGACTTCGTCCCAGACGTTAGCACTACAGAGGTCTGAAAAGCTGTCCTGTTAATAACGTCTTCCGTCCTCCAGTTGGCAGGATGATTACGGACGTACGCTTCGTGATCAACACGTCGTGAGGAGGCGTAGACAGTGTCGTCATCGTGATTGGCGTCCGACGTGTGAGAACTTCCGGTTCGGGCATTATAACCGAGCAGACTTGCCACAAGTGACGCCTGGTACAAACAAGCGCAGACGACTCGAAACATGAAGCACTTCATTTTTCTGGATTTTTCTGGGAAATATAAAGAGAAATTAAAATTTTTAAAGGTCAATTTTTTGGTGGTTATTGGGAAAGTGGCTGGGGGTGATATGTCTAAATAAAATAAAAACACTAAAAACACTTGAAAGATTTGAAATAAAAGTTAGGACTTAAACACTTCTGGTATACAAATGAGTTTTTTTGTTTTCTTTGATCGAACTTTTAAAAAATCTATTTTATTAAATGTTAAACAAGACCAACATTTTCCGCTAAACACAGTGAACATTTTTTTTTTAATGATTAACTCTCAAAACTTGTTAAAAATCATTGTGAAATATTGATAGTATGACGTCATAAGGCGTCTGACTTCTGTCCGGCTAGATTTTAATGCATTTTGATCCATCGTTTATATTATCATTCCCCCCCCCCCCTTTTTAAGTTTGATGCACACGCCTGTAAACAGCTTGGGCATCGGAGCTAAAAAGAAGAAACTTATTCAGTTCAAAGTTACCTACTCTTTAAAGTATTTGTTTATATTTAGAATATTGAATTATCCAAAATTATTTGTTTCGGTTAGTTTTTCAGATGATAAATTGCCTAGAAAACCCACAAAATGTGTTTGCCAGGGGTCGGAAACCTTTCTTTTTTAAACCAGGGCTGTAAGAAGATCTTCTCGGAAAATGAACATTTTGGAAAAGCGTTTTATTTTTTTTATTTTTTTTTTCATAATACTGTATTGTTTTATTTTGTATTTTATATTTGACATCCGGAAGTGAGGCTAAATTGTGATGCAAGATTTGACCAGTAGAGAGAACTCAGCATACGGATCACGAAGGGTGTTATTGTTATCGTAGATGGGGAAAGAGGGAAACGGTTTCAGCTCATTTTGGACTTAAGAATGTTGTATAAATTGGAGATGCGAANTATAAAAAAAAAAAAAAAAAAAAAAAAAAAAAAAAAAAAAAAAAACAGACAAAACGGCAAGCTAAATAAGACTTTGTAACAAAAAACCAACCCCTAAAAAGAAAGATATTCACATAAATCCTTTATATGCACTTAAGTTTGCTTTTGTGTAGTTGTACGTGATGTATTATTTATTATGAAGCGGTTTGGTATAAAGGGTAAATTTTTTTTGTGGGACTTAGCGGTGGATACATTTCTCAAGAAGTCATGACGTCATATTCCTTCAGCTTCCCAGCCAAAAAAACATGAAAAACCTTGGGGGTTGGGGGTGGGGCTAAAATAATTTAACATTTTGAGTTGTCATCGACAACGAGTCTATGATCACAGTTTCAGTTCGATAGGATGACGGGAAGTGGGTCAGTTAGCCTTTAAAAGATTTTACCCCACAGAAAGACAAGAAACAAAAATGAAGTTGATATAAATTATTTAAAAATACCAAACTGTTTATTTAGCAAGTTTTTTCCCGTTGGTATTTTAAACTTAGTAGGCAATCATCCTGTCTGAAATTAATAAATAAATACTCAATTCCCTAATTTTATTCAGGGGATAACATATACAAAACCCCTTATAGCAAAATTTAACTATTTTATAGCTCAACATTGACACGAATCTACATCACAAAGTTCAGTCCATTTCATTCTAAATCATTTTTTAAAAAAATACATTTCGCTTGATTCCACCCCCCCAACCACTCACAATTTTTTTTTTGTTTTCCAACACAGACGACTAGCTGTAGTATTTGGAATGGTCTTACAATCTTCTCCCTTGATTAAATATCACAGTGCGATAATACTTCTTCTTTTATGTTACGTTCTGCTCTCAAAAATAAAAAAAAGAATATAAAAAAAAAAAAAAAGAAAGAAAGCCTTGCGGTGTCCTTGTTCAAACTTGACCTCCTTTATTTGTAACGGATCTGCCATGCGGAAAGCAAGACTGAACTAATGGCCAGACACGGAGAATGAAACCCACTGTGAAAAGTCAACATGTCGTCAACAGATGAGTGGGGCGGGGGGGGGGGG
>CAXITT010000364.1:469296-494568 GCA_964033795.1 Lymnaea stagnalis
GGGGGGGGGGGTGAATAACATATGTAACAAAGAAAACTAAAAGAATTATATATTTGACAAGAATTAATATTAGAGTTAACGCTTTACAGTATCTGTGTAAATGATCAAGTCACTGACGTTAAATTGATCGGCTATTTAACTCAAGCGCTTCCCATTTGACTGCAACTGATTGTTTTTAGCGTTCTTACCGACACCTTTCTTCCGATTCGACCACATTTATTATTCACCAGCAGGACCATCTTAACAACATAGGACGCCCTGGGCACAGCAATGCACTGGGGCCCCTTAGCAAAAAAAAAAAAAAAAAAAAAAAAAAAAACAAATCTGGGTCGTGAGAAGGGCGGCGAAGAAGTGCTATCGCCCCATGCTCAAACGGGTGGGGGGGTGAAGCTCAAACTCCCAGGGCCGGCGCTAGACATTTCTTAGTTTGGGTAAAAATAGGCAATTGGCGCCCTCTGGAAAATTATATGAAGAGTTAAGGTATTGTGTGTGCGTGTTGATTTTAACAAATCTGTATTCAAATTCAATACTTGAAAGCGCCTTCGGTGGTTTGGGCGCCTTGGCGCATGTGTGATGATCACGCATCGCACACGCCTGGAGCCGACCCTGCCTGCTCCCCACCAACTCACCAAGAGGAATAACGATGTCAAATAAAAATGAACATTCAATAAAGTTAAACTTCGATGAATTCAATGAATTTGATACATCAACAACAAAAAATCATTCAAATCAATAATAGATTTAAAACATTATCAGAAATAAACTATAAATAATCAGAGGATGATAAATTATCACTTTTGGCAGATCGATAAAATAAATTATTTAATATAAAAAAATCCCCTTTAAAAATGTAAAAATTGTCCAACTTTGATTCACATTTATAATATTAATTGTGGGATGTACTGATGTATATCGTGGTTTAAAATATGGAATAAGGAATTTTAAATCCAATTAAATTGTCAAAATCTTTCCGTATTCATTAACAATATCTAAAGCATGAAGCCTCTAAATGAGTGAGACTCCTAGAAACTTAGGGCCCCTTACAAGCGCGGGGCCATTGGCCGGTGCTCACTGGGCCCATGCCTTCAGGTGGCACTGTTCGCCCGTGCTGCTTTTGTTGATGTCAACATTATTGCGTGTTAAGGTTGATCGAGTGTTTATAAAGGCTTGAGAACCTCTGGGACACGACTTTCTCTCCATCATTCTACGTTGTAATGTACGGGATTAACTGAGAATGAGCGTTAATTAAGGAGAGAAAGGGGCGGGTGATGATACAGAGAAAAATAGGTGAACAGTCAAGGGGAGATCACCAACTTGAAAACAGAAAACGACGCTCGGATGAATTTTGCGGTAGGATTCATAAGTAGCCTGTAGGATTCATAAGTAGCCTGTAGGATTCATAAGTAGCCTGTAGGATTCATAAGTGGCCTGTAGGATTCATAAGAAGCCTGTAGGATTCATAAGTGGCCTGTACGATTCATAAGAAGCCTGTAAGATTCATAAGAAGTCTGTAGGATTCATAAGTAGCCTGTAGGATTCATAAGTGGCCTGTAGGATTCATAAGAAGCCTGTAGGATTCATAAGTGGCCTGTACGATTCATAAGAAGCCTGTAAGATTCATAAGAAGTCTGTAGGATTCATAAGTAGCCTGTAGGATTCGTAAGTGGCCTGTAGGATTCGTAAGTGGCCTGTAGGATTCATAACATGGCCTGTTAGATTCATAAGTGGCCTGTAGGATTCATAACATGGCCTGTTAGATTCATAAGTGGCCTGTAGGATTCATAAGAGGCCTGTAGGATTCATAAGTGGCCTGTAGGATTCATAAGAGGCCTGTAGGATTCGTAAGTAGCTTGTAGGATTCATAAGAAGCCTGTAGGATTCATAAGTGGCCTGTAGGATTCATAAGTAGCCTGTAGGATTCATAAGTGGCCTGTAGGATTCATAAGTGGCCTGTAGTATTCAAAGTAGCCTGTAGGATTCAAAACTAGCCTGTTGGATTCATAAGTAGACTGTAGGATTTAAAACTAGCCTGTAGGACTCATAAGTAGTCTGTAGGATTCATATGTAGCCCGTAGGTTTCATAAGAAGCCTATAGGATTCATAAGTGGCCTGTAGGATTCACTTCCAGACACCTATCTTACGCCACTACAGCGCCTACCTACAGACACATATCTCAATCTTACAGTGCCTATTTACAGACACACATTTCACTCTTACAGTGCCTACTTACAGACACACATTTCACTCTTTCAGTGCCTACTTGCAGACACGCATTTCACTCTTACAGTTCCTACTTACAGACACAACTTCACTCTTACAGTGACTAATTACAGACACAACTTCACTCTTACAGTTCCTACTCACAGACACATATCTCACTCCTTCAGTGCCTACATACAGACACACATTTCACTCTTACATCGCCTACTTACAGACACACATTTCACTCTTACAGTGCCTACTCACAGACACATATCTCACTTTTACAGTGCCTACTTACAGACACGCATTTCACTCTTACAGTAACTACATACAGACACACACTTCACTCTTACAGTGCCTACTTGCAGACAGACGTTTCACAGTGGCTACTTGCAGACAAATCTCACTCTTACGTTTCCTATTTACAGACATATCTAACGCCCGGGGACTTCCCCAATCTGGTTCACCAGTACCTGTAACATTTTCGTACAACCCCGACATTCCATCTTGTGTATAGTCTGACATCTCGGGGGTCCAATTATGCCCGCCCTCGTATTCACCGTGATACTTTAATAATCTGGTCTCATCATATTCGGACGTTTAGTCTTCATAAAAAAAAAAATGCAAATTAACCTTGAACTTTGTCCATTGGAAATTAGAGACAAGTAGGCCCAGGATTTCTCAAACGGTGTCACGACTAACAAAAAATTAATAAAAAAAAAAACAGTTTTTCATTTGTCCTTTTTTTTTAAGCCTTCCGTGTAAAATCACGGTTTGGGTCTAAAGATGTCTGACATATTTCCTCAAAATGTCTTGAAATGACACAAGTGCTCACTTTGTATTTATCTAAATGAGGAAAACAACGAAATGGATTGTCAAACTTCCAGTCATTAGTGTCGGATTGTCCATTCGGCTCAACCCCCCTGAGTCATGCACATTTTCTTTTATTTTGTAAATATTTCCAGTGTCGAACAATAAAACTGTCTGGTTATTTTGGCACTTGCTTTTCAATCATATAGTTTTTTATTTGTTTAGTCTTTAATTTTTAAAAAAAATCAGAGAAAACCATCTTGCAACCTGTGTCACGGGGTAATATTTTTTATGACTTTAAAAAATCTGCAAGAAACACAATTGGAGTCTGGTATAAATCTCCTATTCATGTTGTCAGCATCAGTGGCGCTCTTTTCATAAAGAAATGGTGTTGGCGCCGATCAAACTTCGGAGCATGAGGTTAGCGGGTAATGTTTTTGAGAACCGTTTGTTTGGCCCAGACAACGGTGCCACCCGGGTCACATACCATGGAGTTTATTTTCGGATGTTTGGTAAATGTGTTTTGTCAGAACCGTAAGGATCCTACGGGGGGATTTTTTTTTCTTTTTTTTTATATAAATAGCCATGACATAAAAACACTTTCACCAAGGCCCACAATCCTTCACTATAATTGCAGCGGACGGGAGTGTGTTTCTGAACGGGAAGTCTTTATAATGTAAGCCCTTATACCAACATTTTTCATTTTCCTCCAATACTGCTTCATTTATTAATCTTTTATTGAATTAAACTAATTATGATTATAATATCCTGAAATATATTCAAATTAATGGATGATACTTTAATAAATGAAGGATAATAATTGAATGTCTGCGTTAAACCGTGTAAAGAAAACAGCAGAACAAGGTGATGTGGGAGCTTGAAATAAAAAGACGGGGTAATAAATGTTGAACGATTCGACTAAGAGCCTTCCTCTACTGCAGTGGTTCTTAACATGGGTTTGATCGAACCACAGGGGTTCTGTGAGCCAGTCTCAGTGGTTCGGCGGAGGTCCCAAAAAAAAATCAGGGAAACAAAAATCAGATTTTATTTTTCCTATGAAGAAGGATTCGGTGAATGCGCATATGAAACTTGTGGGGTTCTTCTTCTTCTTTATTTTAAGGGCCCACGATCAATGAATTGATCATTCTGGCTCCTATGTTTCAGAGAGGTTTGCGATGTTACTGTCCATGGGTTTCAATGGGATACTTCACTGGTTGCAAGGGCGACTCAGCAGTGGTGTTATGAACTGGGGGTTGGAATACAGGAGGCAATAGACACAAATGTATCGAGTGTAGCCGCCTCAACTGTTGCTTTTGGAAGCTTGTTCCAGTCCCCTATTGTCTTCGGCAGGAATGAGGAGCTTCTGTACTTCGTTCTTGTTTTTACCAGCCGGAACTGTTTGTCGTGACTTCGTCGCAGTCTGGGGGGAAGATTAACGAGTTTCTGTTTGATTCCGGAGCAGTGCACCAGTCCATTTGTTATCTTGTACAACATGGTGAGCCTGGATAGTCGTCGTCGTTCTTCCAATGTCGACCAGCCCAGTGTTTCCAGCATGCTGCCAACACTCGAGGTGCTTCTGTAGCGGTTCATGACAAAGCGTGCTGCCCGTCGCTGGACCGCCTCCAACCTGTCTATGCTTTTCTGGGTAAATGGGTCCCAGACTGTAGAAGCGTACTCTAAAATAGGTCGGACAAAGGCTTTATAGGCTTTTTCTTTCACGCTTGAGTTGCCGATCTTCAGATTGCGCCTTAGGAACCCCAGGGTCTTGTTTGCCCGGTTGCACACACTGTTAATGTGCTCGTCCCAGCGGACCTCTCTTTGGATGGTAACACCCAAGTACTTAACGGAGGAAACTGGCTCAAGAATATGGCCATGCAGTTCGTAAGAGTGGTTTAGAGGGAACCTGCTTCTGGAGACTGACAGGGTTTGGCACTTGACGGGATGAAATTCCATGTCCCAGCTTATCTCCCACTCAGCTAACCGATTGAGGTCTTGTTGAAGCTGGCTCTGGTCAGAGCTGTTGACCATTGTCCTATATACCGCCGTGTCGTCTGCGAACAGTCTTGCTTGAGAGGTCAGCTTCTCGGGCAGATCGTTGATATATGCTAGGAACAAACAAGGGCCTAGCACTGAGCCCTGGGGGACCCCTGACTTAACACTGACAAAGGGTTCGGTACCTCCAAAAAGGTTAAGAACCAGTGCTCTACAGACAGGCGTTCGCCAAACCTGGAAGTTACGATGTTGTTGTTTTTTTCCTAAAAAATGTGTACCCTCTATTCAAAACAAAAACAAGTGTATGTATTTTTATACATAGCTGCAGTGCTGTTAACACTACTCTTTCAAACGGAAGTGATTTGACAACATTCATTTGTAAAATCTAGTTCAAATTTAATTGTACTACACCTGTTTACATGACAAGGTCTTATGAGTTTGCAATTAAAAAAATAAATAACAATTTTGAACCCTCTGTAAATCTTGTGCATTCTATCGCGATGGCTTTGACTTTGACTTGATTAATCGGAATTCGCTTTAGGGTTTTCCACTCATATAGAAAATATTTATTTATATTTTTTGAAAATATTGATTGATGACTAGCTCAATTTGTAAAAAAAAAAAAAAAAAAAAAAAAAAAAAAAAACCATGCTCATTTACTCTTAGCTCCGTAGTTTTCTTCGACACAGAAACTTTGATCAATTAAATGTGCTTCTCAAAACAAGCCCCCCCCCCCAAAAAAAAAAGGGATGATGACGATGATGTTTGAGTACTTTTACAGTGCTTGTGTCCATGCTATTTTAGCACGCTCACATTGCTCTGAAGTCCTAAAATTTATTTTAAGAAAAATAGTCTGGAAATGTTTCTTAAATGATTTTGCTCAAAGAATGAGGCAAAATGTTCCATAACTTAGGCGATATAGCTTCTAAAGAGCGCACTGCGTACCGACTTCTTTCTGTTTCAATCCACACTGGGAAATTTCAGTAATGTGTTGAAGAGCGCAGATTCTTTAAGGATACATGTTTAGAAATTTGCTACAGGTTGTGAAATCGGGAAAAGGGGGGGGGAGGGAGGGGAAGCGCTTGATTTTGCAGCCCCCAAATAACGAAGATCAAACAGCTTACAGGCTACACTGAGCAAATGAAGCATATAAAGTGAACAAATCCACCATATAAATTACACAAATACACAATATAAAGTACACAAATACACCATATTAAGTACACAAATACACCATATAAAGTACACAAATACTCCATGAAAAAGAACAAAAATACCCCATGTAAAAAAATGGCCAAACAAAAAAAAAAGAACCCCCCCCCCCCCCCCCCATAGGACCATTACCCCTACACTCTTTTGGTACGCCCGTGAGTTGACAATATAAAAAATATAATAATAACGCCGTGTACTGTAATGAAATGGGACAGAAGCAATCCGCCTATGGCACTATCTAAAAATGAACTCACTGATAACGTAATGATTCCACGTCAAACTCGCACATAAGTATAGCTGCTCTACTTACTTTATAGTGTCTATGTAGCTCCCGACAGTACTGGAATTCGTCAGACTAAGTAAAAGCTTCAAAATTCGAACACCTTTAAACAATTTAGAAAGACAATTTTATTCTTTTTCTTTTTTTAAACAAATATTTACTTAACGATTTCAGTATCGATCTTATTATTTAATTAGGTTTTTTTTTAAAATCAAATGTTTGTTTTTTTAAATTGACAAGTACAACGTCCACTAACTGTAAACCAAAACGATATAATCGGATATTTTTTTAATTTTTTTTTTTTTTAATTTAAAAACATCGAACCTGTTAACTGTGCTCGTTTTAAAGAACTGCTGCTGTGAAAACTTTCATGTGGGCCAAACTGACTTGTATTCGATTACTTCAGAACGTGAGGTAAGGGATATCTCGTTGCCATTTGCGCCATTCAAGTTTGTATTCGATTACATAAAGGCGTGATTAAGGGCAAGAACGACATCGGTGTCTATCGAGCTTTATTTCTTCAAGAACAAGTTCACCGTTCATGTCGTATGCAAAGAGCTAGGAAGGGAATATTATCCAGGGTGAGGTGGGTGTGGGTGTGGGTAGGCTATGTTGCAAAATTCAGCAGGGGCACTGTTGTAAATAATAAAAACTTTACGGTTCAAACAGTGAATATTTTAATGTCAATGTTCACACTATCCGAAATAAGACACCTATAATTTCATAGAAATAAGATACATGCTTCCAATCACTTCGGTTAAAATTGCAATGCTTAAAAGAAGTTCACAACATCCCCTGACACTTCTAAATCTTATGTACAGAATATTATGTACCAAATCGTCTGTGCAAAATCGTATGTACCAATTCATGTGTACAAAGACTTATGTACAATATTTTAGGTACACAAATGTGTTCAACAAACACAGTTGTTTTTAAAAATTATGGCTGCTCAACCCTCAAAACTGTTGCTATCACAAGACCCAATAAAACACTCTGATTTATAAGTCCCAATACTCTGATTGGTCAGTATTTATGAAGCCCGACACTCTGACTGGTCAGTCTTTATAAGTCCCAATACTCTGACTGGCCAGTCTTTGTAAACCACAACACTTTGACTGTCCAGTCTTTACAAGTCCCGATGTTCTGTATTATATGTAAGGGGGAATATGTAGTATTAACTATATCAGTGCTCTCTCACACGTGTGTTACTTTGTTTGTTTTTAATCTTTAAAACTCAGCTTTTGGGCACCATATCTCCATATGGGATCAATCAAATACTATCCTACTAATTGTTAGCAATGTCCCTGTATTTCTTCTTTTTCTTATTCCTTAGATTGTATGTATCCCTAAATATTTTGGTCCGTTTATACATTGGACGTTATTTTTTGACAGTACCAATATTAATATTCGTTCACCTTCTGTAATCCTACTTCAACAAAGGAGATATTTAAAGTTTTGTTGTGGTTTTTTTACCCGTCGACCTGTTTTTTTTACTTATTTTTATATTGTCCTGTTCGCTGAAAAGGGGCCCTAAGCCGAAACATTCCCAATGTATTGTCCTGTTCGCTGAAAAGGGGCCCTAAGCCGAAACATTCCCAATGTATTGTCCTGTTCGCTGAAAAGGGGCCCTAAGCCGAAACATTCCCAATGTATTGTCCTGTTCGCTGAAAAGGGGCCTTAAGCCGAAACATTCCCAATGTATTATCCTGTTCGCTGAAAAGGGGCCCTAAGCCGAAACATTCCCAACGTACTGTCCTGTCTTTTGATACAAGCTTCCACACACCGTGTTCTACTATCTCATTTATAAACCACGGTATCGCCAAAAGCAAAAAAAAAACGCAACAATAAACGGGGCCGGGGAGGGGTGTAAATATTTTTCACTCAATCTGTGTCTTGTACTTTCCTGCTCTTTCCTGCTCATTCCTGCTCCTTCTATTTTGAGACACCCCAAAACTCAAACAACCGCGCCATTCCACACGGCCCCACATCACACGGGTAGTCGGACTTTTACACACAGCTGGATGAATTGCGTTCGGAGGTCAACTGTCGCCTGCCGTTCTTCCACCTCCAACTCCAAACTTTTGCCTTGCGGCTCATCGCAAGATTATACATACAGTCTTTCATTCACACGTCAGTTAAATTTTATATGATCCTAAAATATATTTTCTGCTTCCTGTCTAATGGCAATTTTTTTCCATTGACATCATAATAATCAGCATACACAATTCCCTGTGTAACAATGTCCGTGACTATCGCTAAGGTTCAACAGCGCGAAAAATAAAGTTCCATGATAACTGCGATAAATGAGTTTCGTGAAAAGACCGCAAGTGCATTTTTCCCTTTATATTTTCTTTTGATTTACGGAAACAGTCTCAATGTAAATATAGCTATGAATAATGGCGCTGTTATTGATTTGTTCCATGAGTGCGTATGTTGGTTTGTGTTTTGTAATACTTGAATTGTAAGTGAGGGTATTTGAGCTAGAGATTTATTGTAAGCATGTTGCTGTGTGGTTTGAATAAGTGATTTTTTGGGGGGATAATAGATCTGCGGTGTAAAAAAAAAGGGGTGAAGGGTTGGACATTAGAATACTGCTATAGTTCAAGGTCGCTGTGCTAAGACCCAGGGGCAAGGGGGGGGAGGGCTAGGACTAATTGGGAATCTTGTAAAGTTCGTTACTTGAATGCATGTTTTGTCATTTAGCTTCAGCAAATGGGAAGTTAACGCATTGCTACTGCTATCATTTTGAGGGTCATAGCTAGTCGACAGAATAGTTCTCAAACTATGAGAGAGAGTATGGCGTGACATTGATTTCAAAAGCGCGCAAAACATAAAATTCAGGATAAATGCGCTAAAGGAGATTCCTAAAAAAATACCGCCAATGCGTTTTGTGCGCACTATCTTTTAATTTATCTGTAACAAAAAAATAGTATAGATATAATTTAAATATGATGTTCAAACCTGCTGCGCCAATGGGGTTGGGACCTTAGAATAATGAAATAGTTCAGGTGCGTGTCAAAAAGTATGCGACCGCGGACCCTTGGGTAAGGGGGGGGGGGTTAGCACTAATTAGGATCCTTTTAAAGTGCATTACTTGCATGCATGCATGTTCTGTCATGTTACTTTAGTAGATGCGACACTGACTTATTGCCTGCTGCTTTTTCTCTGGTGGGCCGGCTGTAAGTAGTATGTGATCATTTCTCCTTCAACCCCATGGCCATCTTTTAGAAAGATCCAACGCCGTTCCATCACCAGCTCTTGTACATTCTCCCGCTAAGACGTGCAGGATTTTTTTTTGAAAATTACCGGAATGAGTTCATTCATTTCCCTAGATTTGTTCTCTTGTCTATAACCGTTACACTTAAAGACTTGTATAACAGGATCATTAGTTTTTTTTTTTTTTTTTTTTTTTTTTTTTTTTTTAACTACATCTTAAGCAACTTTCCCTTTCATCCATTGTTCCTCCTAGTCCCTAATCGTTTCCCTATTCCTCTTTACACCCACAAGTCCATCATTTTGCATAATTTACTTCGTACTCATCATTACGATATTTTTAAAAAATATATATATATATATATATATATATATATATATATATATATATATATGTTTGACCACTTGAAAAGGTGACATGTTTGACTTTTGAAAAAATTACACGTTTGACCATTTTTAAAAAATGACACGTTTGACCATTAAAAAAATGACACGCTTGACCTTTTGAAAAAATGACTCGTTTGACCATTTTTTTAAAAATGACACGCTTTACCTTTTGAAAAAATGACACGTTTGACCATTTTAAAAAAATGATACACTTGACCTTTTGAAAAAATGACACGCTTGACCTTTTGAAAAAAATGACACGCTTGACCTTTTGAAAAAATGACACGTTTGACCATTTTAAAAAAATGACACGCTTGACCTTTTGAAAAAAATGACACGTTTGACCAGTAATCCGTATCGCTGCCGAAGAACTGACCCTGTCAGTGCGAGACATTGGTAACAAATCGCCAGCGCCCACTTGCAATCAGCAGCAAAATAGAGGCCACTCTTTATGCTCCTCACCTCCTTTCTCCTCTAACTGACATATTGGACCGTCTTCTACAGCCGAACACACTAGGAACACCAACTATGTGAAAAAAATACCGATTTAGGGTTAGCCTCAACCTAAACAGTAATAAGTATACATTAACTTAGTCAGCCTCAACCTAAACAGTAATAAGTATACATTAACTTAGTCAGCCTCAACCTAAACAGTAATAAGTATAGATTAACTTAGTCAGCCTCAAACTAAACAGTAATAAGTATACATTAACTTAGTCAGCCTCAACCGAAACAGTAATAAGTATAGATTAACTTAATCAGCCTCAACCTAAACAGTAATAAGTATAGATTAACTTAGTCAGCCTCAACCTAAACAGTAATAAGTATAGATTAACTCATTTATTGTACTTTGCCACACCCCACTCCCTTTTGCCCAAAACTTGCTACTTGCCTAACTCATTTGGGTCATCGATTATCAGTGTTAAAGATACCTCCCCCCAAAAATTTGAACTTTGAATTAATATCAAGGGACTATCATCTTGAAACATCATCTTGAAATATCATCTTGAAATATCATAGTTTTCTATTAAATTATTGTAGCCCTGATCAATCCTTTGACTTATGAAACGAATGAACAATTTCCCAAAAGGTTTGTTGCCCTGGAAATTTTAAATGAGCTCCCTTTGGGGGATCTCACTAATTCATTGAAGAAACCAGATCTCTGTCAAGAGATGTATAATAGGGTTTAACATTAACTCTAGCGAGAACTTGTGTTTCAAAATGTCTGAATTAAAGCACAACTCAGCAATTACGTTGTTTTCTTTACTGTTATTTTAAACGCAGACTCCCCCCTCCCCCAACCCCCCACTGAAATATTTATTTTTATATTGCAAATACATACGTAAACCGCCCACCCGTTCGGAATGTTAAAAAAAATGTCTGATTCATCATCATCAGTGGCACAACAGCCCATGTAGGACCCTGGCGCGCTCCACCATATCCTTTCATTCGGGTTCGATCCATGTCTTTCCGCCTCCGAACTGCTAACCGCAAGATGATATTGAGTTTAAAGGGTGGCCCATGATAAAACGTATCATTGAAGCGTCACATTCGTTCAGTATTTCACGCATTGATGTTGAAGAAAACGCCATCGGCCGGCACGAATTTTTTTCGCTAAACCGTGAGCGTCTCGGCTAGGCGGTACGTCACGCTTCCGTTCCGGTACGTTGGCGATCTGATCCGTGAAGGAGAGGTTCAAGACATGATTTTTTTTACATTGATTTTACCAGTGAGGATGCCCAGGTAGCAACGTCTCAACATTTGATACCAACATTACTTAGGCCAGATCTGACTTGTTTACCTTTTGGTGCATGTTTCGAATAAATAGAATCTGTCCAAATTGACCAACAGTTCTTCTATTTAAAAAAAAAAGGAGATTAATTCTATACAAACATAAACCTATTTATATAATGAATTCTTCGCAAAACTGTATTGAAAAAAAAAAAAGAAAAGAAAGTTTTTGAGTGTTTTGATTCAATTTCTATTTCGAATACTTTCAATATTGACATACTGATATACTTTTATTTAGAAAAATATTTTTTTTATTTATAAAAAAAAAACTACTTAAATCTATTTAAAAAAAACGTAAGGCGCCTTAAAGAAACGCATAACAACATGACAACTCCTTCATAAAGGGCAAAAAAGTTTGACCTGGAGTTGAAAAAGATCAACGGGAAATAATCAGCGTAAAGAAACGGAACAACACGCTCGAGATTAAATAACTTTATTCGCTGCAGGCCCCTTAGCTACGTCGGGGTGGATTTAGAATAACTCTATCATTTTGTTTGTCCCCGCGCGAACACAGGCTTATGTCCCCCTCATTGGATGTCTAGACATCGGGGGAAATCCCATGGCGGTCAGAGGTCAGTGGACGCAGCCATTAGTTACAAATGCAAGGGTTGAATAAGTCGATGGTAGGCGAGTCTTGGCAAAGAGATGTTTCGTTGCAAACCAAAATAACTACCTAGTCGAAAACAAAAGTTTGAACTCCCCTCTGTGCGGTTTGCTAGATAGTGTGTTTGTCTTTATGTTAGACTGTATGTTAGACGGCTAATTAGATGACTAGTAAGAGTATCATCTTTGCAAACAATCTTGTATTAGTATTTGCCTTGAGACTTACGGAAAGCGCGCTTTCGCATTTGCTGGTCCAACAATTTGGAACGCCCTTCCTATCGATCTCACAAACAACCAGACACTGGAGTCCTTTAAAACCGATCTAAAGACACATCTATTTCGCAAATACCTTCTGGGATGATTGTCTACCTTATTTTCCAGTTAATGCATAATGGCTGTGTTGCTCCGGGTTGAAATGGCTACAAAGACTTTGAGATTGTTGCTTGTAATTAGTTTTTGTAGTGTTGCGTTTGTTTTAAATGTGGTAAATTATAGCTATGTTTTTTGTTGACTTTGTACCGCGCTTCGAGCCTTTGGGGATGAAGCGTGTTTTTGAAATGAACGTTATTATTTTTTTTTTCCTCCATCAAATGCTGTGTCAATGCACAATGGTGTGTCATGGCATAATGGTGTGTCCAGGTATAGTGATGTTTCAAGGCACAATGGTGTATCCATACACTGGTGTGTCAAGGTAAAATGGTGTGTCCATACACAATGGTGTGTCATGGCACAATCGTTTGCCACGCACGATTCACATGTGTATCTCAAGAATGTGATACAAAATATGTGTAGTTCAAGAATGTGATACAAAATATGTGTAGCTCAAGAATGTGATACAAACTATGTGTATCTCAAGAATGTGATACAAAATATTTGTGTCTCAAGAATGTGATACAAAATATGTGTGTCTCAAGAATGTGATACAAAATATGTGTAGCTTAAGAATGTGATACAAACTATGTGTATCTCTAGAATGTGATACAAAATATTTGTGTCTCAAGAATGTGATACAAAATATGTGTGTCTCAAGAATGTGATACAAAATATGTCCCTAATACACGGCATTGCTCGCACGCACACCATTGGGACAATATTCAAACATCTATTCGATACAATTTTCCTATCACAAGATTAAGAGAAAAGAGAGAGGTGACCAGACACTCAGAATTTAATGGCCCACCCCTACCCCCCCACCCCCAAACCAAAAAAAAAAATTAACACAAATAACGATATATTTTCCCTTACATGTTCTTGAATAATATATCAATCAGTTGAATGACTTTAATAATGGCCTTAAATATTAGTATACATCAAACATTTCCTATAAATAAGGTTAATTCTGTTTTGTATTTTTTTTGAGCCGCTCACCAAACCCCATGTTGATGTCAATCACATCCCCCAATCTCCAAGACAATGCCTGTTCTTCTAAACGCTAATATAATTCTCTGCTGCAGAGATTGTTTTGCGAGACGAGATTGAAAAGAACAATCTAAATTACGACCTTCGAGAATATACGTGGAAAAACACGTCACTGCACCTTTAACCCCCCTCCCCCTGTCCTCCATATCCCAGTCTATTAAAAGATCCGTCACTGCGAAATGCCGTTTCTGTTTGAGGGTCACTTGTTCTGATATAAAGAGTACAGTTTCCGAGAAGAGCTTTACTCAAAATGTCCAGTTCCTTAATGCATCCAGGATTTACGACTTGCCTACCGTACACCAGAAGAGGAAGTGGGGTTTCTCTTACAGTTCAATCGTCGTGATCTGCACTGCACGATCTGGTCAAACTTTTTATAATTTTTTTTATGATTAAAATGTGTGTCTTTATTTTATAGTGCAACGTCTCCATCCTTCAAGAACATTTTTTTTGTTCGTATCTAAAAAGTTCATTAAAAAAAATTGAAAAAAAAAAAATACCGTAAAAAAATTTAAAGATTTTCCAAAAGATTTCTGGAAACATGTTTCAGTTGTGGGGACCCCATAAAAAAATATTTTAAAAAAAAAAAAAAGAAAAACTCAAAAATTCGTATCTAAAAAGTTCATTAAAAAAAATTGAAAAAAAAAAAATACCGTAAAAAAATTTAAAGATTTTCCAAAGGATTTCTGGAATCATGTTTCAGTTGTGGGGACCCCATAAAAAAATATTTTAAAAAAAAAACAAAGAAAAACTCAAAATGTAAAGGACACATTTAAAACACAAATTATCCAAATGGACAATTTAGTGCAAATAAAAATTTTCGATGAACTGTGTCTCAAACGTCGAAGGTATCTTGTGTATTCCTACTTTTCAGTGCCAAGAGAGCTGGCCCCTGCATTGAAACGTCGCAACTAAGACTTACAAAATAAGTGGGATTTCTTATGACCTTTGACATTTCAAAGCCCATAAGACCCTCGGCGTATAACTTAATATGCGGTGCGTGCGAGCAATGATATGTATTAGGGACACATTTCAAGGAACAAATGACCTGGCATAGCTTGAGTTCTTGTTGTTTTTTGTTGTTGTTTTTTTTTTGTTTGTTTTTTTCGATTACAACTGACAGGCAAAGGAACAATGGCGATGCACTGTGAGCGTGTTTGACAGGTCGGGACCTACATTTAGTTCCTTTCTTTAAATATATATATATATATATATATATCATCTTATTTGAAAACTCTTATATATTCCGGAATACGGAAGAAAAGAAAAATGTTGGACTGATCAGCATCTGCGGAGCATGATGGTGATGGCACCCAGCTCGATTGAAACTGATTTCCATACAAGAGGATCATAAAATTTTAGCTTAATGAGTCAGTGCGTGAAATGCAAAAATTAAGTGCGTTCAATAACAGCAGTAGGTGTCTTCAATGCCACAAGTGAGTGCGTTCAATAACAGCAGTTAGTGCATTCAATGCCGCAAGTTAGTGCGTTCAATAACAGCAGTTAGTGCATTCAATGCCACAAGTTAGTGCGTTCAATAACAGCAGTTAGTGCATTCAATGCCGCAAGTTAGTGCGTTCAATAACAGCAGTTAGTGCATTCAATGCCACAAGTTAGTGCGTTCAATAGCAGCAGTTAGTGCATTCAATGCCACAAGTTAGTGCGTTCAATAGCAGCAGTTAGTGCATTCAATGCCACAAGTTAGTGCGTGCAATAGCAGCAGTTAGTGCATTCAATGCCACAAGTTAGTGCGTTCATTAGCAGCAGTTAGTGCATTCAATGCCACAAGTGAGTGCGTTCAATAACAGCAGTTAGTGCATTCAATGCCACAAGTTAGTGCGTTCAATAGCAGCAGTTAGTGCATTCAATGCCACAAGTTAGTGCGTTCAATAACAGCAGTTAGTGCATTCAATGCCACAAGTTAGTGCGTTCAATAGCAGCAGTTAGTGCATTCAATGCCACAAGTGAGTGCGTTCAATAACAGCAGTTAGTGCCTTCAATGCCAAAAGTTAGTGCGTTCAATAGCAGCAGTTAGTGCATTCAATGCCACAAGTTAGTGCGTTCAATAACAAGAATACGTGAGCTAAAAAAATACAAGTAGGTGCGTTAAATAACAAAAGTTAATAGGTTTTTAATACACTTTGTTAGAGAGTTTATAATCATTATAGATAAACACTATCTTTCGTTGTCCGAAGGTGAGTGTTACATCATGTTTCATCACATACATCAAATAAGATGGATATAGTTACCATTGCTAATAACCAATTGATGCATTTTTTAAAAATATATATACTTTTATCCAAGGGATGACAGGCCCTGAAAACTTTTGGCAGCCTAGCGCAGGTGTTCATGTCCAGATGTCCTTGCCCAGATGTCCTTGCCCAGATGTCTTTGCCTGTTGGTCTTGCCCTCATGTCCTTGAAGTATGTCCTTGACCTAACGCCATTCGCTCATGATCATTGCCGTGCAAGTAGTGTGGCTTGAATCTAAAATTCATTCGTTTGACCTGTTCGTCAGAGACTTATTCAGAATTCGAAGAAACCTGAGAGATATGAATTCAACGATATAGAATCTTAAGCTTTGTTCCATAGACCCCCCTTTACCAGTCAGTTTGACGGCCGCGGACACCTTCTTAGAATTAAGCTTAAAGAGACAGGTTCTAAGATTGCAAAGGAAATGCAAATGCAGCTCACGGACTTCCTATCGTCTTTATTACAGGCGCAAAGGGAGTTATTGGCGTGGACCACAGGATTTGAATCCCTGTTCTATAACAAATAGTAACACAAGATAACGTTCGACTCCGAGACCACCAATTTAATCCGGCACATCAACACTGGCTTCTGAAGATAACATTCCTCAACAGACTTCATCTTCATATATATATAATACACATCCTTTAACGTTAGCTATATCATACACATCCTTCATCTTCGCATATAGTATACACATTCTTCATCTTCATATATAATACGCAGTCATTCATCTATATATTTAATACACATACTTCATCTTTGTATATAATAAACATCATTCATCTTCATATATAATACACATCAGTCATCTTCAAATATATTATACACATCCTTCATCTTCATATATAATGCACAATTATTCATCTGTATATATAATATATATAATTCATCTTCACATATTATGCACATCCTTCATCTTCATAGATAATATACAATTATTCATCTTCATATATAATACACATCATTCATCTTCATATATAATACACATCATTCATCTTCAAATATATTATACACATCCTTCATCTTCATATATAATGCACAATTATTCATCTGTATATATAATATATATAATTCATCTTCACATATTATGCACATCCTTCATCTTTATAGATAATATACAATTATTCATCTTCATATATAATACACATCATTTATCTTCACATATTTTATACACATCCTTCATTTTCACATATATTATACACATCTTTCATCTTCATATATAATGCACAATTATTCATCTTTGTACATAATATACATACTTCATATTCCTATGAATACCCATAACTTTGGAAAAAACAAGCATGCTGTAACTCTCAGTATGTTGTGATGCGTCGTGCACTTTTAGTAAGATGACGGCCATTTTGTGTTGCTACTTTCGGTTTGTCGGTGGCGTGAGGAGAGATATTGGGGGGAGGGGGGTGTGCTACAGGAAATAAAGACTGATTAAGGTTCACGCATGGATGATTTGTAACGAATGGGGATGGAGAGAAGGAAACCGGGAACTGTGTTTAGCGTTTGAAAAGAGGTGCACACTGGGAAACGATATGAAAGATGTGTATCTAAAAAAAAATGGAGAAAAACGACCGCGTCTAGAGATACATGGAGCGTTATCTCCCCTGAATGGGTTCAATTTTCCGTTAGAGGGCGCACGAGAAAAGGGGATATTATATATGTACGAGTTCTGCGTGTGGGATATAACCTTTATTTTTGTTTTAAGCTTTAAAGCTCGGCTTTACTAAATAATAGTGTTAATAGAAAAGTTATTTTCGATGCGTATGTATTAGATTACTTGCATTCCCATTTTGTATCTTTTCACGTTTCTTCGACCTCTGCATGTAAACATGTAGTTTTAATTTCATACCAGAAATTACCAGCCAAACAATGGTGGCGATGATTCGTGAATGTCCTATCTACTAAAGTTATCTGACAAAATATACAGTCAAGAAACGCGCTTTATGAAAATGTCAATTAGTGTTAACTTCTGGGAATTTTATTGTGCGCGACTATAGAGCACAGCGTTACAGCCTTACGCACTTACATACCCTATAGCAGGCCTGCACACCTCAAATGTAAGGCGGGCCATAATCCACTTTATGAAAACCTTGTGCGTGGCCAAAAGAAAATAAGACAGGTCTTGAGCGGGCCAAAAGAAAATAAGACAGGTCTTGAGCGGGCCAAAAGAAAATAAGACAGGTCTTGAGCGGGCCAAAAGAAAATAAGACGCTGCTAAGCTATTAAGAAAAGAACACGACTAAAGAATATTTCGTTACTTCACGGGCCGTGTGTTGTGCAGGTCTGCCTTGGAGAATTATTATCAGAGATGAGGGCCATCCAGATGCTTACTTTCTTTCAAAGACAACATTTCCTTAACCACCGTGACTCATTGCTGTTATGTCATCGTCTTGGAGAGGCCTTACTTCCAACAACATAGCAGATCAAGATAAACGCTCCAACCGCTTCACGTGGTCAGGTGGTCACGTGGTCACGTGGTCACGTTGCTATGCACGAACCGCTATGGTTTCAAAACAAGGCTCACCGAATTTATTCATTCAAGAAATAAAACTCCACTCATCTTAGGATTGAAATGTCTAGTTGTTCGCTATAGTTGAAGTATGATTGTCGTTGAGGTCACCTATCCAATAACTTACAATATTCTTGTTACTAAGTTCTGGTGGATAAACGGTATTTAATGTTTATTTTAACGCTTGTTTCAATATTTAAAAAAAAAAAGTTGTTATGAGATGAAATACGTTTATTAAATTTTGTTGTTTGTTCTTTCTGTATAATATGTCTTTCATTTTATAGAAAATACTCTTTGTTTATTGTTTATACTTCCTGTATAACTTCAGGGACAAATTTTCTGATGGTCGTAATTTGTACAAGTATTGAAGGCTAATAGCAAGTACACAGGACATATTAAAAACTCATAGCGCTTGGTGGAAACGAGCACCCCCCCCCACCCCCCAACCAGTTTGAGTAAGCAAATGACTTGTTCAATCGTTTCTAATCAATATTCGTCACATTTCAGTATTTTTTTTATTTTTTTTTACAAACAAGGTCAATTATGAGATTGGATTATTTATTATATTTTCGTTAACCCAAAAGTAAGGAAAAAAAAAAAAGTGATTATGACAACTTCTGGCTGGCATCCAATAATGTTGATTTGACATGTTTCATGTGAACAAAATTCTTAAGGTTATCACGTACATATATGCAGGGGCGTTTATACAAGGGGTTCGGGGGTGGGGGGGATAGACAATCCTACATGTATGGACATAATCCTTTATTAACTGGCATTTCATAAAAAGCGTATAATCTCAAGGGGAAGTAATTAGCAGAGAGATAATCTTGAATTATTTCCTCTTTTGAGACGCTAGCAAATCGGATTGCTTGAGAGTTTATTGATGCTAAAAGTGTGACAGCATTTTGATGTCGATGAAGGTAATTGTAATGGCCTTGTGGTTTAAATCAAAAGTTAATGACAGTATAAGATGGGAAACTATTGGGCCACAAACACGATTGGAAACTGGCGGGCCACATATACGATTGGAAACTAGTACATATTTAAGACTGTATAATAGTGCATAGATCAGATTGGAAAATGGTACACATCTAGGATTATAAACTAGAAAATTTAATATATTCTGGATGGTGTTAGAGACGAAAATACAAACATTTCGTAAATTTGGGCCTTAGGGACCATTTAGGCCTAAATCTACTAGGACACGGAATAAACACACACATATATACCCCACACACATCACACACACATTGTTCATAACAAGCCCACTTTAATTGTTAAACCCCCCCCCCCCCCCAAAAAAAAAACAAATTTTTTTTTTTTTTTTTATTTTTTTTTTTTGTTTTTTTTTTTTTATGTTTTTTTTCTTTTTTTTTTTTTTTTTTTTTTTTTTTTGCATAATTTTTGTTGCATAAGCTTGTTTTATGAGCTTTGCTATAGTAGCTTTGTTGTATGTGTTTTGTTGTCTTAGTTGTTTTGTCTGAGTTTTGTTGTATGAGATTTGTTGCAGGAGTTTTTTTTTGCATGAGTTGTTTTTGCATGAGTTTTGTTGCATGAGCTTTGTTTTATGAGCTTTGTTGTATGAGATTAGTTGTATGTGTTTTGTTGTATAAGTTTCGTTGTATGAGTCTTATTGTATGAGGTTTAGATGCTAATAAACGTTGAAAGTCATTATGTATCTGTGAGATATCTGTGGGGAGGGGGGAATTGGGGGGGGGGGGGACCGACCAGCAATTTTTTGGAATTCCCTTAATATAAAAAAAAAAAAATAAAAAAAAGAGAAATTTCCAAAGTTATAAAAGCGGTAATAAACCAGATCAGATAGCTTAAGTGTCAAAATCGCTTAATTTTAGGAGAGAACAAATTTTTTAAAAACAGAAATAAGCTCAAAATTTTTATTGGAATTCTGGAAATTAATGAGAACGTCGGCTCATCAAGTTGTATATTACGTCTCTTCTTAATCCCCGATCAGAGGGATCATGAGCCAGGGATGAAATGATAGAAGAGCTAATTCGACACGAAGACACTTGTAAAGTACATGCTTAGCAGGTGCAAAGGAAAATAGTTTTAAAAAAACAACATAAAAATGAAAATTTTAAAATGAATCATTTTGTTCTGAAGTTGTCATCATATCGATTCCACTCTCTTTTTTCTTATTGGTTAAACACAGAAGAAAAAAAATGATGCGTCGGTTGGCATAGTCGTGCTTACCATTAATACAGGGCTCCGTCAAGTTTAACGCAAGGGGGTGAGCTTCGTGTTCTTATACTCTCTAACTGGCTAGTCTTACTCTGGTGTTTAGAAGGTAGTTGTGAAACTATGATGGCTCAGCAGAATTGTGTTCGACGGTGCAAATACGTGACCGACACAAATGACCACTCAAGGCTCGGAAAACAAACATTCCTGTGGACTTGTTTTCAGAAATTTGGTTTTGTCCAATTTTGTTGGTTGACTTTTGTTTAAGCACCATTTTTTAGGTTTATTTTAGTTTTATGGCCATTTGTTGAGTTTTTTCCTCTATCGGGATTTACCGGTTTCTTTTTTTAACTACAATGGAACTCGGTTATGTCGACGGCCTCAGTGTTTGCCGGTGTTTGATCGAGCATACCAAAAACCAATACGGCGGCAATATATTAACACGTGCTTGAAATTTATTTGTGTGTATGATGTGCGTTAATAAGTGCAGGTACTTCAGTTTAAAAAAAAATAATAAACTATGTTTTAAATATTACAGTTCTTTAGAAAAAAATCAAATTAAAAAAAAAATGAAACTTTTTAATTTAAGTACTTTTTGAGCTAGGAACTTATAAACTGGGAGTTCGTTTGGTATTTTCTACCATGGACGAAGCCTGCACATGGTGTGACCTCACTCATTCTGCTGATCGGGTCTGGCGCAATGACTATATCGTTTATATAAGGCAGAGCATCTCGTTATTACTAAAATACTATTTAGAAACGTTCAACTTTGGCACATGACTATTTAAATAAAGCTTATCCTGATCAAAGGTTTAATAGCTATTGCACACGGACAACTCTTATGAATAAAACCACGACACAGCCATTATGCAAGTGACCGGGAAAGGCTGCCCATGACAACGTTTTGCATACGGCCACCTATGATCATTTATAATATGGACTCTACCGGGTTTTTAAACCTCGAATTAAAACATATTTATTTCAATTACTTCTAGGTTCATTCTAAAACACAAGTCCTGTATTTTGAGAAATAAATCATTATTTTTAGTTATGAAAAAGTTGCTTATTTTTTGTTTGCTCCTTGCGGAGTTGAAAAGCCGGCGATTGGTTCATGGGGATCGAGATAACCGAGTTTAAGTGGCAAATTCAGCCACCATTTGTGCACGAGATATCAGGGTTCGGCGACGTAAAAGAATCGATGTAACCGAGGAGGAATTGCTAAGACAAAGAGAGAATTTGGCGGCCCCTCTTCAAAAACGTCGACATAACAGGGTTTTTGATTTAACCGGCGTCGCAATCAGAGGGTTCGACTGTACTTTGATCGTTATCCTTGTCAGTCCATCTTTTATTAAGTTGAAGTTTAAAACATTAAATACATGATTAAAATTCCTGATCAATGCAAAAACATATTTTTGAAAACCTAGGAAAGATAAAACTCACATAAAATTTTGTTAATTTATTAAATTTTAAAATAGTTCTTCAATAAACGTTGACATGAAAAGTAAAGGAAACGGTGGAAGAGTGCACATGGAATGGACGTGAATGGTTGAATCTAGCTCCCAAAGTCAATCACATACTATTATACTTGACAGAACTTTGAGAATGTAACAGAATGAAACTTTAGAATAGAACTGAACAGGTTAAATATGATTATAAGTCCTACAGGTCGGCAACATTTAGCTCCGGAATATATTTTTTTAAATGAATAAATGCTACTCTATTGATTATTTAACGTGGTCCCCCCCCCTTTTTCAACCATTTGACCACTTCAATTTTTTTTTAAAAAGAAAATGCTTTTCACCTCTGACTTGAAGCCAAAATAACACAGTCTAAAAACTACAAATATTTTTTTTTATAAATGTAATAATAAATATATGATAATATATATGATATGATAATTATGACAGATAGGCATTGGTATATTATTATACGGCACGGTGACAGGCACTATCCGATTTTTATTAAAATTCTGAGGAATTTAGTGTGAGTGTGTGTGGAATGGATTGAATAAATATCAGAATGCCCCAAGGACGTCATATGGGTATTGCACCCACCCCCTATTGAATCAGCAGGTTTTATTTCAATTGCTATGTACAGTGGCGGCTTCAGTAAAAAAAACTTAACAAGTCGACCAATTAAAAATATCAAATATTGATTTGTTCATTTTTTTTTTTTTTTGGTCATTACTTTGATACCGACTTTAAAAATGTCATATTTCGGATCAAATATCATTGTTTTGTAACAAATCTCGTGTCTCAGATCAAATGTCATGTCATGTCTCAAAACTCGTGCGGTGTATCGAACCGTGTATCTTGTACTAAAATTTACTCATACTTTGTAGTACTTAAAGAAATGGCATTAAAGAAAAGTAAATTAAACACATACAATGGTATGATTTAAAGGCAATGTAAACCACCTTTCATGTCATTGACATATGACTATCATGGGAGAAAACACCAAACAAAGTTGTTGTTTTTTTTCTTCGACAGTCTAGAAAAACGTAACTCTTCTCGGCTAATTCCCCTTTATTAATTCCAGGAGCTTCATCTTTAGACGTCCCTGTGTATTTATTTGTGGCTCTAATTGGTTGTTGTGCAATGTCATCTCTACGCAACGGGCGTCTGAGCATTTCCCCAACTAACAGAAGCCATGTTTAACCACTTTCCAGTTCGGAGCTGAGGTGAGAAAGAAAAATAATAAGATTTAAAAAAAACTTGTATCGTGGGGTAAAAAAAAAAAATGTTTGCTTTTTATTTTCCCTTCACTCCCACGATCTTCAAGTTATTTTATGGAGACGAAAAGGTCATGGAAAGGTTAAGGTCAATAATTTGACCCCCAGATTGTGTTTATTTTTTTTAGACACCACTTTTTGTAATGAAAATAATTTCGACTGGAAACTGGTTCCGAAATATACATGAATTAGAGCAAATCTAAAAAAGAGGCCACGTGCAATGTCCAGATAGCCAGAGCTCAAACTTATTGAAAATCAAGAAATGTTTGACCCCCATATGAAAGTGGGGTTGTTGTTGTTTTTTTGTGACTTTATTTTTTTTTAAAATTTTAAGTAAATTTTGCGATATTTTTTCTTGAAAATTTGATCGCGTCGCCTTAGTATTTAACATTATCAACAGGCAGCCATAACCGTGATCTCGCAATCAGTAGAAATTGTTGATGTCACAAGCAGTTTCCAAACTCACTGTGCTGCCAACAGATTTTGTTATAAGGGATAACAATTGAACTTTAAAGAGGTATTCGTCGGGTCTTTACGTAATGATCATGCGTAAAGATATATTCATATATATATATATATCAATCATTTTAATAGTTTAATAATATATGAACACACAAGTCTGTGGAATAACTAAACGAATCCTCCATCATGCATTCTTTATGTATAATACCCCACCTCACGTGACCACTCACTCCAGTCATCCAACCACCATCCAAACATTTATGTTTAAACAATCGCGTGAACAACCTGCCAGGTCCAGTAAGTCAACACGCCGACAGCACAGGACGATCGGGTCACCGTGGGGGTCACCAATTTACGTCAACACCCACGATAGCAATGATCTCACAATGAGAATAAGTTAACTGGACGGTGCTCTGTAGGGAGTATGGATACTTTTGTTCAATGATTCAAAACAAAATAAAAACTTGCAAGATATATTCCCGGGCACTTCAATACGTACGTCACACAGCAACGATCTGTGGAATGCTTTTGTATCAGCGAATCATGGTCTCTGGAATAAACAACAGATACAGTGACGTCATTAAGCTTTTCCTTTTTAAAAAAACAATCGTATTTTATATCTATTTAAAAAAAAAACAACTAGTGTTGATGTAATATTCAAGTTCTTATGCTCTTGTCGTAGTATCAGCTTTAAAACCAATGAATGTTACGCCTCTTCGAAGGCAGTGGTGCCGAAATCATGTGACATTGCTTCAACCCCCCTCCCCATTTAAATTTTTATGCAAAGTCGACGCCCCAATTGTTTTTTCTTTATTTTAAATTGAGACGCCCCATCTATAGCGGCAAAAAAAAAATTGAATTACTGACGCCCGCCGAAACACGCGCCATTCGAGCACGTGCCGAGCCAACATCGGTCTCACCTGGCCCTCTGGTCCTTTTGGTAACCGTCCCCCTAAGGGCGTGTTAAAGCAATCAAAGCGTTCGGACAGGACATTGTCTGGCAATTAGCGCCCGTCAGTGGCCATCTTCTTACTTTCATTTTTTTTTCTGTTTGTCGGGTCGGAATCCAGGCGGGCTTGTCTTCAACACCCTCCATCCCAACACCAACGCAACCCCGCCAGAACTCCCTCCCAACACCCACGCAACCCCACCAGAACTCCCTCCCAACACCCACGCAACCCCGCCAGAACTCCCTCCCAACACC
>CAXITT010000364.1:505543-539901 GCA_964033795.1 Lymnaea stagnalis
AGAGAGAGAGAGAGAGAGAGAGAGAGAGAGAGAGAAAGAGAAGGTGAGAAAGAGAGACAGAGAGAAAGATCAAAATTGGGAACTAAAATCTGAGAAGCAGCTGTTTTAATCCAAAAAAAAAAAATATATATAAACAAATCCAACAACAACAATTTCCATAAAGGCCTTCTTTAAATAGCAATCTGGTCACTCGCCCAACGACCTGTTTCATTGTTTGAGGACCCCTTGACCTTTTGTCAAGTTGGCGTGTCTTTAACTTCCGTCTTGGGGCAGCCCTTATGATTGTGTGCGTCACGGGTTCTCACTTGGCGCGTCATCGGGATTCAAAGTTTGACGCAATAAACGAGTGTAAGGTCATCAAAGTATGACAAGCAGTTGGAGGGAGAGACTAGCAACAACAGCTTAGGGGCTAGAGGCTAGAGGATAGGGTTAGAGGTTAGGGATGTGAGGTTAGCGTTAGGGGTTAGGTTAAACGTTTGGGTTATGGTTATGGTTAAAGGGTTAGGGGTTATGGTTATGATTATGGTTAGGAGTTGGTGTTAAGGGTTAGGGTTTGGGGGTTAGTTTGACTGTTTGGGTTAGGTGATATGGTTAGGGGCTATGGTTAAGGATACCGACTCTTGACATGGGTTTAGGTTAGGGGTTAGGGTTAGGTTTTATGGTTAATGGTTTGGGTAAGTAACGGGTTATGATTAGTGATTCATTGTTAGTTAAATGGATTATTTTCGTGTAATTTTTTTTAACGATTTTAGGTTGGTGGTTATTAAATTTTTTTTTTTTTTTTATCATTCATTAAATGCTCATAACGGTTATATGAAAAAACTAGCAATTACAATTTAACAGATCATGTCCCACGGTATATTTCCACCAAAAAAAAACAAAAAAAAAAACAGTTAAACAAAAGAACAGTGAGAATATGTCACAGCAGTGGCCTAGCAGATGCGTGATGTCAGAACATTGGCACGTCAGAAAATGGCACGTCAGAACATTGGCACGTCAGAAAATTGGCACGTCAGAACATTGGCACGTCAGAAAATTGGCACGTCAGAACATTGGCACATCAGAAAATTGGCACGTCAGAACATTGGCACGTCAGAAAATTGGCACGTCAAAACATTGGCATGTCAAAACAGTGACATGTCAGAACAGTGACATTTCAGAACAGTGACATGTCAGTACCGTGAATGTCAGAACTGTGACGTGACAGAGCAATTAACCCGTCAGAACAGTGGTTCCTTGGCTTGTTAGAAGGGAACACGACCAATCTGACCAGATGACACTTATTCTAATAATTTGAGACCTACTATCCAAGAGATGAAACGGAATATGGACAAGAAAATATCCACGCAAAAAAAAAAAAAAATGAATGTTCAACACAAGCAGTCAACGTCATAATTCGTGTTGGCAGCTGAGCTTAAATGACTGTCTAAAGAAACCTTTCAACATTCTTAGTAGCGAGATCCTTACGCTGACACTTGTCTGGGACTATTTCATTTCGGCGCAGCATAGTCCATACAATCTTGTGTCACGGTGGGCGTGCTAGGGGCTGAGCTGTAGTGATTAGGTGGACAACAGCAATGACACCCGTTAGCAATGAGGGTTGGTGGCCGTGTGTCGGGGTGGCCGTGTGTCGAGGTGATTCGTGGTTGTGTCTCAGCGGGGTTTGGGATTCGATGTGGTTGTGTTTGGAGGTGGTTGTGTCTCGATGTGGTTGTGTTTGGAGGTGGTTGTGTCTCGATGTGGTTTTGTGCCGATGCTGTTGTGTAGCGATGTGGTTGTGTCTCAGCGTGGCTGTGTCTCCGGATGGCTGCGTCTGGATGTGGTGGTGTCTCGGGGTGATTGGTGGTTGTGCCTCGAGATGGTTGTGCCTCGAGTTGGTTGGTGCTTTTGTCTCGATGTGGCTTGTGGGTGTGTCTCGGGGTCGTTGTTTCTCAACGCGGTTGTGTCTCGAGGTGTTTGTGTCTCAAGGTGGTAGGTGTTAGGTGTTGGATTATGGGAAAAAGACAGATCAAGTTTTAATGCAAGTGTGGGCAGCAATGGATCCAGAGCTTAGTAAGGAACAATCTATCCGTTTCACAAGGGCCACGTATCCAAAACAAACTGAGATTCAGCAACATGATGTCCGGCATATATAGGCGCGTCTTTTAGCACTAAATAAAATGTTCTTTCAGTGTGTGTCTTATATATTCAAGAAAATTTCAGATGTGCTTTTGAAGTCCTACACCTGGTCCAATTTAGACTAGATCCATAAGTTTTCTGCGTCAATATGTGATTAAAAGGCAACAAATACATTTGTTTTGCCACTATTCAACTATCCCACACCTAACCTTAACCCAGAGATCTTAAAACTCCGACCCACGGGCCAGATCCGGCCCATCATTGGCCCTTAATTCGGCCGCACGGCTAGCAGACGCAAATATTACAAAGAACATTGATCATTATATTTTCTTATCTTCCTTTTCAAATACTAGTAATATTATTTTTGGATATATGTATACTTTATTTTAAATATGTTTTGTTTTTAAGTTGTTTCTTTTTTCCACTAGAATTGAGATTTGTGCAATATACATAGAATTGAGATTGGTGCAATGTGCATAGAATTGAGATTTGTGCAGTATACATAGAATTGAGATTTGTGAAGTGTGCATAGAATTGAGATTTGTGCGGTGTGCATTGAATTAAGATACTTGAAGCGTTCATAGAATTGAGATTTGTGCTGTGTGCATAGAATTTAGATCTGTGCAGTGTGCAAAGAATTAAGATTTGTGCAAAGTGCATAGAATTCAGATTTGTGCTGTGTGCATAGAATTCAGATTTGTGCTGTGTGCATAGAATTCAGATTTGTGCTGTGTACATAAAATTCAGATCTGTGCAGTGTGCATAGAATTCAGATCTGTGAAGTGTGCATAGAATTGAGATTGGTGCTGTGCATAGAATTGAGATTTGTGCTGTGTGCATAGAATTGAGATTTGTGCTGTGTGCATAGAATTCAGATCCGTGCAGTGTGCATGGAATTGAGATTTGTGCAGTATACATAAAATTGAGATTTGTGCAGTGTGCATAGAATTGAGATACTTGCAGCATTCATAAAATTGAGATTTGTGCAGTATGCATAGAATTCAGATCTGTGCAGTGTGCATAGAATTGAGATACTTGCAGCGTACATAGAATTGAGATTTATGCAGTGTGCATACAATTAAGATTTGTGCTGTGTGCATAGAATTGAGATACTTGCAGCGTACATAGAATTGAGATCTATGCTGTGTGCATAGAATTGAGATACTTGCAGCGTAAATAGAATTGAGATTTGTGCTGTGTGCATAGAATTGAGATACTTGCAGCGTACATAGAATTGAGATTTGTGCAGTCTGCATACAATTAAGATTTGTGCTGTGTGCATATAATTTAATTTGTGCAGTGTGCATATAATTTAGATCTCTTCGGTGTGCATAAAATAACTAGATATGTGTAATCTGAATATAACTGAGCGATTTGCAATATGCATAGAATTAAGATATGTGCAGTGTACAAAGAATTGATATATGTGCAGGCTACTGAGTACAAAGAATTTAGATATGTGAGTGTAGAAATAATAATTTAGATATGTGCAGTGTGCACAGAAATGAGATATTGCGGTGTGCATAAAAATAAGATATAGGCAGTGTGCATAAAAATTAGTTATGTGCAGTGTTATATAAATGAAATATGTGCAGTGTTCATAAAATTGAGATATGTGCAGTGTGCATGGAATTCTTTCATTTCGTATTTCATTCTATAGCCCCCGCCCCTCTTTTTTTCCCACACACTCTCAAACTGTGTCTGAGGGACCATGATCCGGCCTATTGGTCTGAGGGACCATGATCCGGCCTATTGGTCTGAGGGACCATGATCCGGCCTGTCGGTCTGAGGGACCATGATCCGGCCTGTCGGTCTGAGGGACCATGATCCGGCCTGTCGGTCTGAGGGACCATGATCCGGCCTATTGGTCTGAGGGACCATGATCCGGCCTGTCGGTCTGAGGGACCATGATCCGGCCTATTGGTCTGAGGGACCATGATCCGGCCTATTGGTCTGAGGGACCATGATCCAGCCTATTGGTCTGAGTGACAATGATCCGGACTATTGGTTTGAGGGACCATGATCCGGCCTGTCGGTCTGAGGGACCATGATCCAGCCTATTGGTCTGAGGGACAATGATCCGGCCTATTGGTCTGAGGGACCATGATCCAGCCTATTGGTCTGAGTGACAATGATCCGGACTATTGGTTTGAGGGACCATGATCCGGCCTGTCGGTCTGAGGGACCATGATCCAGCCTATTGGTCTGAGGGACAATGATCCGGCCTATTGGTCTGAGGGACCATGATCCGGCCTATTGGTCTGAGGGACAATGATCCGGCCTATTGGTCTGAGGGACCATGATCCGGCCTGTCGGACAAACACATTCACCACCCCCTCCCGTGAGTGTTGAGGGCAACGTGGTTCAAAATTTCCTGATCCCTTTTTTTTTTCAACGACTTCGAGTGGCTTAGACCCCGGAAAAATGTTTACCACATCTGTCATGCTACAGACATTCGTTTCTAATAACTTTAGGCCCGGATCGGAATCCTTTCAGCAACCGGGACTTTTGAAGAAGTATATCCTCTGTAGTTCAGAAACATAGCGTAACTTTTTGGCGGGCCTGCCCTGCTCCCGGGGCAAAAGTTTTGATTTTTGCGGCCCCTGAATTCAAAGTTAATGGATGATTTTATTTCTACGTTCTCAACTTTAGGCCCCTGTAAATTTTTGAGGCCCCTGCAGCTGCACTGGTTGCCGATTGCCACGCGACCTCTTTGCACTGTTTATTTATTTATTTTTATTTTTTTGCCGGTAGGGGACATTAATCGCGAAAGTCTGTCTGCGTAAAATGCTAAGGAATTGCTTCGTTGCATTTGCTCTACAAACAAACAAACAAATAAACACATATAGAATTTGTAGCATTGAAAACAACACGCTTTCGGCATTCTCTGACGATCGCGTAGTCCTTCCGAGAGGTTAATAAACGGAAACCGACGAAGCGTGTTTCAATGGCCTACTCCGACAGTCGTCACGGCTGACTGATCACGTATATCTCAAAAGCCTAAAATCGTTCCATCAATTTATATGCATGCATCTGTTTGACAAATGAGTGAACTTAATTATTTTAATTTTTTTTAAATGTTGTTGATTACATTTTTTTTTTTCATTTTTCGAAAAAAAAATTAAACAAGAACGCAACTTAAGTAGATCAAACACAAGAATTTTACACAATGTCTCACGAATTTTTTTAATTTATTTTTTAAACATAAATTTTAAATTTCTGAAAATTTTTAATATCTCAAATATCTAATTATTTAAGGTTTTTATTTTCTTCTTCTGAAAAAAAAAAAAAAAAATTTTTTTTTTTTTTTTTTTTAAATATTTAATTTAAAAAAAATATTATTAAAAGGAATGTCTTTTCTCAAAAAAAAAAAAAAAAAAAAAGACAGTAGAGCTTCCATTTTCCGAACGCCGACAATCTGAAGCGTTGGTTATCCGAGTGTCCCCTGATTCAATATACACGCGTCCTTTGTTGGCTGAGTACATGATCAAATGGTATAGCTGCACCATTGCCCCTTTAAGTCAATTAAGTTTAAACCATTTACTTTTTTATACTTGTGTACACATTGCTATTTGATATATGCCAAGGCAATCATTTATGTTATCGTCCAATAGTGTTACTTCGAAAGAATCATTGTCAAAATATCTCTTTATTATTATTCCATTGTTCAAAAACTTTCATCTATAGACACTGTTCCCCCACATTTAACGTCTGAGACTGATTTTTTTTTTTTAAATTAACATTAAAAAATAAAATTTAAAAATATATATATTACTGTTTTAGGAAATAACGTTTAAAAACAATGACGCCATATCAGGGATTCTTTTCCTTTTTTTTTTTTGCAGTACCCCAATCCCTTTTGCTTTCAAAACTATACCGCATCCTGTATATCAAGTTTTAAAAAAACAACATTTCCCACTGTCCCTCAATAGTAAAGATGCAAATAAACGTGATTGTCTATGTCTTCTCGCAACCCTTTGCCCTGTCTCCCGTACCCCCAGGGGGTTAGGGGACCCCTTGTTAAGAACCTGTGACATATATCCTATGTATTACTTCCTTTCTATGACAGTATTATGTTGTTTGTAACGCGACGTAGAATAATATTCTACGACGGATAAATGTACTTATTTTAGGGACACTATAAGACTTTACGACACGGGCATTGATACTTATCTTCTCACTTAATGACACTTGAATTGTTATAGATTGTGTACTCTCATTAGACGACACTAACATTATTACGGATCGTCTCATTTAACGACACCGGCAATGTTATACACCGTCTCACTTAAAGACACTGGCATTTTTGTGTTCATATCGTCTAACGTAACAGCACTGGCCTTGTTACAAATAGTCTCACTTAACTGCATCGGCACTGTTACACATTGTCTACTTTAAAGACACTGGCATTTTCAACTGATCGTCTCACTTAACGACACTGGCATTTTTAGCTGATCGTCTCACCTAACGACATATTCTCATTAAAAAAACACACAATGGAATCCCGGTTTTCATAAACGCATTTAATAAAAACAATCACAGATGCTATTTACAAACAATGAAAAAAACGAGGCATCGCTTGACTCATGATCCATTTTCTTACAAACAGAGAAGGGAAAAAAAAAAAAAACAACATCTACAATTGTTTCCCAACTCGTGCAATCGACAGCTATTTGATATAAGACAAGCTCCTGACGGCAATTTTCTCCTTAACTCGTGTGATTACCGAACAAATAGGCAATGGAATAGGATCGCGTAATGTTGTATCTGCCAGGTTTTTTTACACGCTGCAAGACAAGACGTAGGCATGTCGATTTGTAAATATTTTCGAGCGACATTGGTGTCATATTTTTCTCCATGTTTGGGGCATGTGGGTAATTATTCTCTCTCATTTTCTTTTTATATTGCATATTTTTTTTTTTACAATTTATACCCTTTATTCAATTTCCCCACCACCACCCCTGCTCCAGGCGTCTATTTACTGATTTCTTAGTCTTTAAAAAAAAAAAGAGAGAGAGAGCGAAAATTCAATTTTTTATTGTTGTTTTTTTCTCGAATTTTTTTTAATTTTCTTGCATGTAAGGGATTGCGTTCAAGCCGTGTTAAGCAAATAAATAAAGTAACAAGATGTGTTTAGGTTTTTAAAAAAACAAAAAAACACACAATAAACACGACAATAATGTTGTTGTTTTTTTATCTATCATCTTTATTTTATTCGTTTGTTTTTAAATTGCATCTTTCTTTTATTCTCAATTCTTTCGTTATTGTGTCAATTTTTGCTATGTAACTTATTCGGTATGTCTCTCTTCCTCTCTTATTTTCGTTCGGTGTTGCACTCCGTTGATAGCTTTCCCACTATCTCCATGGTGTTATTTTTGCGCTTTTTCACACCTTGGAGCCCTATCTTTATGTAAGCCTCATAATTTATTGTTTCTGTGGCACGCACGAACATTGTAAGAACTCCAAGCTCTGACGCCTTCCGGGGAAACAAAGCAGACACACGTTTTAATAAAATAATAATAATTTTACCGTAAGATCGAGGTAACAAATATTATAATTTAAAGATGCAAGAAAAAGAACTTTAAAGGTTTTACAATACTGACAAGGAGAGTCTGTTTTATAATGAGGGCTGAGAACACCGTTTTCTTAAATGCATACTTGAAAATTTGGCGGCAACAATTCATTTGCTAATATTTTTTTGTTATTATTTGATTCGTAGAAAATATATCTTTTATAGCTGATTTTGTTTTAAATCTCTTCATAATATTATAAGAAATCCAAAAAATCATTTGAAAATACCATGTATTGTTGCGGGCCTCAATCGGGAAATTAGTTTCAGGTTATTGTTAGCATTCATTTGGGCCACAGGAACTCCTTTACTTTGAGTTATGAAACCATATTTGGGGTTAAGTTTCTGGTACAGAGGGGTAATACAAAGAGGTCAACAACAGATCCAGTTACAGAACAATGACAGATCACAGTTTAGCTCTACTGGGAAACCTAACCATACCATAATTCGCTCTGACATGTAGGTCAGCAGTCAGCTCTTGTGCACTAGCGGCTGTCAACGTGCCCGGGTGGGATCAGGATGGGGCGTCCGGGCGGTAGCCACCAAGCCCCCCCCCCACCCCACCCTTACTTCGCCCAAGATAAGGCGTAGTAACTAAATAGAAAAAAAGGGCTCTTCACAAAGATGACGATGACAACATGCTCAAAGAACTTAACCAATAATACGCCCCAGTTCTTGACGTCAAATACGCTTTGCAAGCCTTAAACGTCTTCCTCTACCGTAATTATCAAAGAGGGACTTTGCTAGGGCGACAGGAGACAGTGCCCAAAAGGAGATAAATTTTTCAATGGCATATGCCCCCCAATGGGCACAAGAAGATGAGGATGCTCATTATGCAGCGAAGGATAATTCCTTATAAGTTTAGTTGTTTTGTTTGGACGGATACATGAAAATATCATGTTTAAGTGAACAATCTGAGGAATTTTCATTGTACTTTCAATTTGCGAGAGAGAGTTTGCGTGCACCCTGGATACGTTAAGAAAAGATCCAGGGTGTGTGGACGAGAGGGGGGTGGGGGGTGACCTAACTCAACGGTACAACTTTCTCCCCTGGGGAGTTTTTGGCCCATCTCTCATTGTTACAGTGTTACCCACACCAACCGTGGTCTGTTTGTCATCCTTTCTTCGCCAGTCTCTATAATGTGGTTTTATTTGGAGACAGCGTCGATAAGAATGTCAAACGAAAGGACTGCGTAGCGATTCTGAAATTGTAGCACAATGAACGATTGAGCTAACAATAAGTGGTCTAAGTTTTAAAAAAAAATTCACCAAAACTTACAAACTTGCAGATAATAAGTCCAATGTACGAAATATGAATATTTTGATACATGCATTTCAGCAGGTGAAAATGATAGGGCCTACAGCATCCCAGAAGTTTGAGAACGTCTTGTGCACTGTTTCCGGCTCCCCGGCTGTAAATGATAATTTGTGATATATATATATAAAAAAAAAAGTGTAGCTGTTTGACTCCATTTTAAACACGCAAATAAGCTGTAAATGTTTCTAGCACTTTGCATTCTTCTCAGCATTTTGGGAAACCGCTGGTCAATTACTGGAAGGTTTGATGTTTTCTTTTTGTTTTTCTTGTTTTTGGTGTTTTTAAATCTATTTTAAAATGTGTAATCTATAACCTGCTAACGAAACTATTTATTTAGACCCATGAATTCTAATAAAGCCATTGCCATTAATGTAAACGTGAGGCTTAAACAGTATAATAATTTTGATTTTTAACTATGAGAAGGGAATATAACAATATGCTTTATAAACAGTTTGAATGTGTGAAAAAATATAAACATGTAATTTTGAAAAAAAAATATTACAGAAAAAAAAGATATTTAAAAAAACTGATATCCCGATATCCACTTTCGTTTCCTTTAAACCAGTGGTTCTCAAGCTTCCTAATGCCGGGAGCCTTTATTACATTTCCGCATTTGTGATGACCCCCAAAAAGGATATTTTGTAGGACTTGTAGTAGGACATGTTTAAGGACTTGTAAACTTGTTGTAGGACTTACTTTAGGACATGTTGTTGTACTTTACAGTTCAAGTTAAAAAGAATCAATGCTACCATTAGTAATTGTTTAGGAGAATCTCAATGAAAAGATTTTCAAACTTTCGTTATGTTCTTGTAAGGGAGGGGGGGGGGGAGGGGCTAAACGAGTCCATAAAAAGAGGTTAATCTCATCCCACGAAATAATGTTCTTTTCAAATCCTGCACCATCCAATATTACAAGACAAGTGAACAATCTTACAGAGTCATTTCCATTCAAGAGTTATATTTGATCTTCTCGCGTTGAGCATCAGGCTCTTCTCATAAGGTCTATTCATTTATAGGCCTTTGTCTTATGTGGTGTTGTTGAGAGGATGCATTATTGGGCTTTTCGAGAAGGTTTCATTTCAGCGTGGTTTAGAAGAGGGTAACCTTTAAGTTATTTCACTTCTGCAGGTATATTTTATGTTTAAAATATTCAACTCCGTATTGAAGAGTTAATGACGCCCCGGGTTGGGTTTTTTATGTTATCGCCCCCCCAAAAAAAAAAATAAACAACGAAAACAGAACGCATAGGATAAACATTTTAGTAAGCTACAAAAAAAGTATATGAAAATAATGCAATTAAGGAATTATATAATTGTAGCATTCATTTATATTGTATATATAGCATTCTAATTTTAAGGATTAAGAAATATCAGAATGTCTCCAACTACGGCTCATTTAACACAAAGTACAATCCTCAAAAAGGGGCAGCTACTCGATCCTGTTCTGTTCATCTGAAAAACCCATAGTGGATGATGGATTATCTGCCCCCCCGGGTACGGAGGTGAGAGAAAACTTCGAGAAACATTCCCCACCCTCATTGTGATTCAAAGGTTTTATTGCGCAGCTTGAAGGGAAGAAGGGGTGGGGGGGAGGGGTCGATGAACTACGAGAGGGACGTAAAATTGGAGGCTTCAGAATATTGCACTGCCCCAACATGACTTTGGTGTACTGGCGAGAAAAGTGTTTGGGCGGAAAGATTGGTGGATCGTCACTCAATGGGTATTGAAATTCAGACGCGTACGCTTTTTAAGCACTCACACGGTATCCACAACACACACACACACACACACACAAACACACACACACACATACATACATGTACGTTTATTCGATCTAGTTCTAACCTGACAGTGTCACTTTCAACGAGTCATACAAATTCCAAGTCAGAAAATTGTATTTTTTCCCATGAATTTAGGTTTTAAATGTTAAATTAAGTGAAAAAAACAACTGCTCGGAGCCCTGTTTTTTCTTTTTTTATTCACTCAGTTTTTTAAAGAAATTTCATGAAAACGGTTCATAAGCAATTGGTATGGGCGCTTTCCTTCAGTTACATTTCCCAATTTGAAGTCTCATTTCAATTTTAGATGGTGACGCATTACAGTCAAACCGCGAAACCAAAAGACGGTATAATGATATGCTTCCGTCCTAATAAATCGAATATGAATGTGAAACAGCCACTAAGAGCTAGCGTTTATCTAAAACTCAAAGCAATGCAAATTAGGATGAAGAGACCAATTTGCATGCAATTTGATAAAAGTAGTTTCACAAACTGTGCACCAATGAAATTTACGAGAATACATTGGGAATTTCGGAGTGACAGAAGTGATATGAGTTATTTTGTTTTTCCTAAGTGAGGCTGAATCACTGGTTTTTATCAGTGGTTCTGAATAATACGATTCTGGGGACAAAGTTTCTATGGTCGGAAAACTAAAGTTCTGTGATCGGAAACCTAACGTTCGGTGGTGAGAAAACTAAAGTTCTTTGGTGAGAAAACTAAAGTTCTATGGTGAGAAAACTAAAGTTCAGTGGTGACGAAACTAGAGTTCTGTGGTGAGAAAACTAAGGTTCTGTGGTGAGAAAACTAAAGTTCTGTGGTGAGAAAACTAAGGTTCTGTGGTGAGAAAACTAAAGTTCTGTGGTGAGAAAACTAAAGTTCTGTGGTGAGAAACCTAAGGTTCTGTGGTGAGAAACCTAAAGTTCTGTGGTGAGAAACCTAAAGTTATGTGGTGAGAAACCTAAAGTTCTGTGGTGAGAAACCTAAAGTTCTGTGGTTAGAAACCTAAAGTTCTGTGGTGAGAAAACTAAAATTCTGTAGTGAGAAAACTAAAGTTCTGTGGTGAGAAAACTAAAGTTCTGTGGTGAGAAAACTAAAGTTCTGTGGTGAGAAAACTAAGGTTTTGTGGTGAGAAAACTAAAGTTCTGTGGTGAGAGACCTAAAGTTCTGTGGTGAGAAACCTAAAGTTCTGTGGTGAGAAACCTAAAGTTCTGTGGTGAGAAACCTAAAATTCTGTGGTGAGAAACCTTAGGTTCTGTGGTGAGAAACCTAAAATTCTGTGGTGAGAAACCTTAGGTTCTGTGGTGAGAAACCTAAAGTTCTGTGTTGAGAAACCTAAAGTTCTACGGTGAGAAACCTAAAGTTCTGTGGTGAGAAAACTTAGGTTCTGTGGTGAGAAAACTAAAGTTCTGTGGTGAGAAACCTAAAGTTCTGTGGTGAGAAACCTTAGGTTCTGTGGTGTGAAACCTAAAATTCTGTGTTGAGAAACCTAAAGTTCTGTGGTGAGAAACCTAAAGTTCTGTGGTGAGAAACCTAAAGTTCTGTGGTGAGAAACCTAAAGTTCTGTGGTGAGAAACCTTAGGTTCTGTGGTGAGAAACCTAAAATTCTGTGTTGAGAAACCTAAAGTTCTGTGGTGAGAAACCTAAAGTTCTGTGGTGAGAAAACTAAAGTTCTGTGGTGAGAAACCTAAAGTTCTGTGTTGAGAAACCTAAAGTTCTGTTGTGAGAAACCTTAGGTTCTGTGGTGAGAAACCTAAAGTTCTGTGGTGAGAAACCTAAAGTTCTGTGGTGAGAAACCTAAAGTTCTGTGGTGAGAAACCTAAAGTTCTGTGGTGAGAAAACTAAAATTCTGTGTTGAGAAAACTAAAGTTCTGTGGTGAGAAAACTAAAGTTCTGTGGTGAGAAACCTAAAGTTCTGTGGTGAGAAAACTAAAGTTCTGTGGTGAGAAACCTAAAGTTCTGTGGTGAGAAAACTAAAGTTCTGTGGTGAGAAAACTAAAGTTCTGTGGTGAGAAATCTAAAGTTCTGTGGTGAGAAAACTAAAGTTCTGTGGTGAGAAATCTAAAGTTCTGTGGTGAGAAAACTAAAGTTCTGTGGTGAGAAATCTAAAGTTCTGTGGTGAGAAACCTAAAGTTCTGTGGTGAGAAACCTAAAGTTCTGTGGTGAGAAAACTAAAGTTCTGTGGTGAGAAATCTAAAGTTCTGTGGTGAGAAAACTAAAGTTCTGTGGTGAGAAATCTAAAGTTCTGTGGTGAGAAAACTAAAGTTCTGTGGTGAGAAACCTAAAGTTCTGTGGTGAGAAAACTAAAGTTCTGTGGTGAGAAACCTAAAGTTCTGTGGTGAGAAACCTAAAATTCTGTGGTGAGAAACCTAAAGTTCTGTGGTGAGAAAACTAAAGTTCTGTGGGGAGAAAACTAAAGTTCTGTGGTGAGAGACCTAAAGTTCTGTGGTGAGAAAACTAAAGTTCTGTGGTGAGAAACCTAAAGTTCTGTGGTGAGAGACCTAAAGTTCTGTGGTGAGAGACCTAAAGCTCTGTGGTGAGAGACCTAACGCTCATAAGACAAATCAAGGATTCCGGTTGTTTTTTCCGACACATAGTCAAAGAAGAAGTTTCATACTTCGAAATTATTTTCTAAAAAATTGTGTAATTTGCTTCAGCTTCCCGTGTCACTACTACAGCTGTACAAATAATTATCATTCAGTGACGGGTGCCATCTCCACACCCCTCCCCCCTTCCCCCCCCTCTCCAGCCTCGTATGCATTTGTCACTTATTCTCCCGGCTAACTTAATGGAAAGGATATTTTCAATTTTTTTTTTATTTAAAAACGCCATTTTGTCGATATTTATCTATATTTTTAGAATTGTTAAGCTTTTCATAAACCAAGGCTTATTCATCTTTCTTATTGTTATGGACATGTAGCCATAATCCCATCATTTTTTTTTTACACAGGTTCCTTTTATTTTAATATTTCAATCGCGCACAATCGCATATTACGTTACAAAATAAAGAGTAAAATATGCAGACTGGCCCCAAACATTTTGGGGATCTCAAATTCTCAATGTCTGTCGTGCTTGTTTTTTTGTTTTGTTTTTTTTTTTTGTTGTTTTTTTTTAGCAGATGATATTCTGACATAAATATGGGAATAGGAACAATTTCTTAAGGGATCGGGAGTTCTCTAAGGAACACTACTTCTAAACGGGAACGAAGATAGGTTGTTGTTTTTAAATAACAGAATGGTAAGAAGGATGTTGAATGAGATATAAAATTATCCACTAATCCATAATACCAATATTAACTTATAATCCATAATACCAATATTAACTTATAATCCATAATACCAATATTAACTTATAATCCATAATACCAATATTAACTTATAATCCATAATACCAATATTAACTTATAATCCATAATACCAATATTAACTTATAATCCATAATACCAATATTAATTTATAATCCATAATACCAATATTAACTTATAATCCATAATACCAATATTAACTTATAATCCATAATACCAAGGTTATCTTTTATTCAATAACCGAGAAAATCGTACAAAAATCATACACAAATAAAGGTTATAATCCATCATACACAAATTAAGGTTATAATCCATCATACACAAATTAAGGTTATAAGCCATCATACACAAATTAAGGTTATAATCCATCATACACAAATTAAGGTTATAATCCATCATACACAAATTAAGGTTATAATCCATCATACACAAATTAAGGTTATAATCCATCATACACAAATTAAGGTTATAATCCATCATACACAAATTAAGGTTATAATCCATCATACACAAATTAAGGTTATAATCCATCATACACAAATTAAGGTTATAAGCCATCATACACAAATTAAGGTTATAATCCATCATACACAAATTAAGGTTATAATCCATCATACACAAATTTAGGTTATAATCCATCATACACAAATTAAGGTTATAATCCATCATACACAAATTAAGGTTATAATCCATCATACACAAATTAAGGTTATAATCCATCATACACAAATTAAGGTTATAATCCATCATACACAAATTAAGGTTATAAGCCATCATACACAAATTAAGGTTATAATCCATCATACACAAATTAAGGTTATAATCCATCATACACAAATTTAGGTTATAATCCATCATACACAAATTAAGGTTATAATCCATCATACACAAATTAAGGTTATAAGCCATCATACACAAATTAAGGTTATAATCCATCATACACAAATTAAGGTTATAATCCATCATACACAAATTTAGGTTATAATCCATCATACCAAGCTCTTTATCAAGTATACGATTAATATGCAGAGCTATAAACTTATTTTTTAAAATATATGAAAACAATAAAAATGTATTAAAATGATATGTTTTCTCCTGTCTTATTCGTAAATGAAAAATGTCCTTTGAATAGACTAAAATGCAGCAATTTAGGTTATAACAAATGTTTTCCTTCAATTAAGTAAGATGACGCGAATATATGAGCCAGAAGCGCAGGAGGATTTCCATTAATATGTGAGGATTAACAATGTTTGTCACCGTGAATTTATATATCTACAGTCGAACCCGCTTATCTCGACCTCGGTTAACTCGCTAACCTTGTTATATCGACGTTTTTAAAGTGGAAACCGTCAAATTATCTCTTTGTCTTTGCATTTTATCCTCGGTTATATCGATTCTTTTATATCGCCGAAGTCGGATATCTCGAGAAAAAAAGGCGGCCGAATTTGCCACTTAACCTCGGTTATCTCGTGCCTCATGACCGACCGCCGGCTTTTGAACTCCGCAATAAGAAATAGAAAAACAACAAATAAACAAGTTTTTTTTTTATATAATTAAAAATAATGATTTATTTCTCAAAATACAAGACTTGTGTTTGAGAATGAACCTAGAAGTAATTTAATTAAATAGGTTCTAATTCGAGGTTTAAAAACCAGATAGAGTCCTTTTTTATAATTGATCATAACTGGCCGTGTGCACAACGTTGTCATGGGCAGCCATCCACGGTCACGTGCATAACGGCTGTGCCGTGGTACTACGTCAGAGTTTTATTCATAAGAGTTGGCCGTGTGCAAAAGATTGTACACCATTGGTCCGGGAAAGCTTTAATCAAAAGGCATGTGCCAAAGATACAAGTTCAAAATAAGTAGTCCTTAAATAGTATTTTAGTAATAAGGTAATGTGTTGCCTTATTTAAACTATATAGTCATTGCTATCACGATCAGCAGAATGAGGTAAAAAAAATGTGCAGGCTTCGTCCATGGTAGAAAATACCAAATGGACTCGAAAAAAGTACTAAAGTTAAACAAGTTGATTCTGGTTATTTTACTTTATTTTATAAAATTTGAAATTTGCTCTAAATAATTAATTAATATATTTTTTTTAAAAATGAAGTACCTGCATTTATTAACTCACATCATGTACATAAAGAAATTTAAAGCACATGTTAATATATTGCCGCCATATTGGTTTTCGGTTATCTCGATCATCGGTTAATTCGACGCTTTTGGGCAAACCCCCAGGCCATCAACATTAGCGAGTTCTACAGTATATATATACAGTAGAACACATATATATATATATATGTGTGTGTGTGTGCCTAATGTACTCTCCCTGTTGGTGGTATACAGTGGTGATGGTAAGCTAAGTCTACAACTGTCCCTACCACATCAAGACATTATTAACGTAATGTAAATAAATGATCCAGTCACTTAAAGTAGTGGGTCACTGGCACTTGATGTCAATAAAACTGAATGTGCATAATAAATCAACAACTCCACATATAATACAGTACATCTATGTGTGCTCACTTCTGTGTTTGATTAATTAATTTTCACGATCGTCATCACATTACTACACAATTTATTGTGGAACAGAATCCTAACATGACCTGTCTAAACACCCGTCCGTTTGATCTATATAATAGTGGGTCCCGAAACGATCCTACCTAACATCAAATTAGCATGAGCAAAGTTATACTGTTACAATATAAAAACACATAGGCTCCATACAACATGAAACCAATGGATTAGACGCTGCAGAACACAAAAGACATGCCAGAAAAGCCGGGGATGCCACATCGATCCCCTTCATATACTGCACAAGAACATTTAGTGCCATAGTCGGTCTCTTGAGCCATCTGCGCATCCGCAGTCAAGTTCAGAATAAGAAAATGCGATGCTCATGGTGGTCGTAAGTCGATATTAACTTACAAACCATTTATGTTTTAGTCTTTAAATACCTTATTTTCTCTCGCATTTTAAATACTCTTAGTGGAGTCTTCAATTCTGAGTCTTGCGGAGTCGTACTCTGAACAGCTTCAATCTTTTTTTTTAAAATCTTTGTAATTTTAAAAAGAAAATAAATCATAAATGTGTTATGCCTAAAAGAGTGTCTTGCAGAATTTCCACACATTGAAAAGAACAATAGTTTGACGTGCGGGATCATCAAGTCCAGTGGTTCCCAAGCTTCCTAATGCCGTGACCCTTTAATACAATTCCTTATGTTGGGGTGACCACCCAAACATAAAATTATTTTTGTTGCTACTCCATAAATGTGTTTTCCGATGGTCTAGGGCGACGCCCGAGTAAGGGTCGTTCGACCCCCAAAGGGTCACGACCCACAAGTTGAAAACCCGTTGTTCTAGTCAGTATTTCCACACTGAAAAGAACAACCGTGTGACGTACAGAGCGAAGCCTTTGAGTCGTCGTCTCACAATACTTCATTTTTTTTTTCTCTTCCGAATTCCGCCGCCTACATTCTTTCACACCCCCCGGTCATAATTAGGTCACAATTTGAGTTCCCGGTCGTGACGTTACCCTGTAATCCTATCACTGGGACCAGGGATAAACTTGAAGCATCTAAGCCTATTGGCTAAACTAATTGAAACCGAAGCTGAAGTAACATGTGAAGGCCAAAGAACGTTAATGAGTGAAGATACTCCAAGGTCACAAAATAATTATACAGTAAAACTTCGTACATTCGCGAGGTCAGCTTCAAGTCGTCGCAGATCAGGAGGAATCGCGTATGTTTTGGACGAGTCACTAAAAATATAATAAATGCTTATTTCTAGCATTTGACATCTTAACGATGACACCAAATCATGCACCCGAAGCACTTCGATTTCGTTTAAAATTTAACTTAACACATTACCTTTAAAAGACGGTTGAGGTAAAAAAAAAGAAAGAAAGAATAATAAAAAATAATGATAAATCGTTGACGTAAATATATAGAACAGTATCGCCTACTTTCTATTTGCCACACTACCGCATTCAGAGTGAGGTACATTCATGTTACCCCTGCAGTGTCGCCTACTTTCTATTTGCCACACTACCGCATTTAGAGTGAGGTACATTCATGTTACCCCTGCAGTATCGCCTACTTTCTATTTGCCACACTACCGCATTCAGAGTGAGGTGCATTCATGTTACCCCTGCAGTGTCGCCTACTTTCTATTTGCCACACTACCGCATTCAGAGTGAGGTACATTCATGTTACCCCTGCAGTATCGCCTACTTTCTATTTGCCACACTACCGCATTCAGAGTGAGGTGCATTCATGTTACCCCTGCAGTATCGCCTACTTTCTATTTGCCACACTACCGCATTCAGAGTGAGGTGCATTCATGTTACCCCTGCAGTATCGCCTACTTTCTATTTGCCACACTACCGCATTCAGAGTGAGGTGCATTCATGTTACCCCTGCAGTATCGCCTACTTTCTATTTGCCACACTACCGCATTCAGAGTGAGGTGCATTCATGTTACCCCTGCAGTATCGCCTACTTTCTATTTGCCACACTACCGCATTCAGAGTGAGGTGCATTCATGTTACCCCTGCAGTATCGCCTACTTTCTATTTGCCACACTACCGCATTCAGAGTGAGGTGCATTCATGTTACCCCTGCAGTATCGCCTACTTTCTATTTGCCACACTACCGCATTCAGAGTGAGGTACATTCATGTTAAACCTGCAGTATCGCCTTCTTTCTATTTGCCACCATACCGCATTCAGAGTGAGGTACATTCATGTTACCCCTGCAGTATCGCCTACTTTCTATTTGCCACACTACCGCATTCAGAGTGAGGTACATTCATGTTACCCCTGCAGTATACTAATTATAATGTAAACTTTTTGTGTTGAATTTACGCCGATGTAAGCTCTTACAAGATAGTAAATTAACTAAGCAGTTTCTAATAACCGTTTTACCACTAGCATTTAAAAAAGCTAATCAGCTTTGCGAATGGGGACGGCATCAGTGCCAATACTTGAATCAAAAGGAACTTTTCCACAGGAAAGGGAAGTTTCTCCGAAGGAATTTTTAAACTGATTTCTGGAATGTCTTTAACTCATCCCCCTTCCCCCCCCCCACCCCACTTCGGTCCAAATAACAATAACAATAATAATTTTCATAAACAAATCCACCAACCCCACTTCCTGGTTCATGCTGGGTTACTTCCCGGTACAGGTTAGGAGAAACTTAACAGAGGATGACCAATATTTTTTTTTTAAAATTACGAAGTAGAAAATTATTTTAAAAAATCATACTTTTTTCCTTTTTGCTAAGAGCTCTTATTGTGGCCTCAAGCATCAGTTGGTGCAGTGATATCTTCAGGCTTTTCACAAATTTGAGTGTGTACCAATCAAAGTTTCCCAGAGTATTACCAACCCTCAAGTATTGTTAACAATTACCTTGAAATCAGTTGTAAAATAACCCCTTCCCCACCCCCGTTTCCTTACTTAGAGATTGGAGGATAGTTTAATCAACGATTCTGAAATAGATATGCAGTTGAAATATTTTCTCTTTCTGATTTAAAATTGAACAGAATTCGATTTAAAGCAGAAATATATAAAATGTAATATTTCAGTAATATTATATTTGAAATCTCGCTGTATAAATTGTGTCTAAAATAAGAAAACATATTGATCCAGATAAATTGAATGAATTTTTTTAAAATTAAAATGTTCATATTCATTTTCAGCACATAGATAAATATTCATAGAAAGACAAACATTTTAAACTAGAACAAGTTAAACACTAGACATCTTTAAACAATTTCTCAAGCGCAAAAGTTAATCGCCACATGCCATACAACTTTGACCAATTTGTTATAATATTGACGACAAGCGTGGTTAATTCAAAGTAGGGTTTTTTTTTTGTTTTTTTTTAGCGTTTCGTTGGAGTGCGCCGGTAAATTCTTTTAGGTTGTGGAACAAATGTATTTTTTTTAATATCTTTCGTTCCTTACTTTGAGGGAAGGAATTCTCCCTGATCGTGTTGTTCTTAGGTTTTATTGTGACCAAGTTTATCTCATAGAAAAAGTTATTTATTACTTTTTGGCATAAGATTTTTCCCCGTTAATGTTTTGTTCCTTAGCAAATGTGAAGTTAACTTAGGGGTGAGATGAGCAATTAAATGGAGCATAATAGTCTTATTTAGGGGTGAGATGAGCCATTAAATGGAGCCTATAGTCTAACTTAGGGGTGAGATGAGCCATTAAATGGAGCCTATAGTCTAACTTAGGGGTGAGATGAGCCATTAAATGGAGAATATAGTCTAACTTAGGGGTGAGATGAGCCATTAAATGGAGCATGTAGTCTAACTTAGGGGTGAGATGAGCCATTAAATGGAGCCTATAGTCTTATTTCCAGTCATCGTAATTTTTTGGTCATCACCGTTGTGAGACCTAGTGAGCAAATTTTGATCAAAGAATAAATGTGGACGTTGTCAATAGTCTTGTGACAGATGTTAATCTAACGGCAACTGTTGGATGGTGATTACTTATGACAGCTGTTGACAAAATAGTCATTAAGGATGGTAAATCCTTAATGGCAAACGCTAACCAAGTGCTAAAAGTGGAGTTGATGTAATTGTGACAGAATTTACTCAAGGGCGAAAATATGGATGGACGTACAAAATCGAAACTTGAATTTTTATCCTTTAATTCACTCCTGCACAACATACGGCCCGCGGGTTGCGACTGGCCCGCCAGCACCCACCTTGTGGCCCGCGAGGGAACGGAAAAATCTTTATTCTTATTATTTTCTCAATAGCTGTCCCACGACCTATATTTTTTTTGGCCGCACAAGTCCTGCCGTAATTTTCTTTTGGCCCTCACAAGTTTTTCATAATGTATTATGGCCCACCTTACATTTTGAATTGTGCAGGCCTGCATTAATTGACAGAGATATTTTTAAAAAAAATATATTCCCTCAAATAAAAGCAATATAAAAAACAAAGGGTGATAATTAAGTAAATCCTAATCATGAACTCTTAACACTTAAATAATTTTTGTGTTTAAAACCTGTACATTTCGTTTTAATCGACCCATCATTTTAGACGGAGCATTACAGCTAGTATTTCATTGCGCTCAAACTTTTCTTTTTCTTCTGAAGATTCTTGTTGACTAAACTTTTATGTCCCCCACACCTTGTGGGTATTAACAAATCATAATCTTGTCAGATATGAAAGACACAAACAGATGAGCTGAGACGGCCGGTACTTTTCTTAATCAGGATTAGATGTCTCGAGAAGTTGAACCGAAGGCTCAGAAGTTGATCATAGGCGTTGACTATCTCACTGAGCTCGATAAATGGATTTACTGAGGATTTGGAGATCTTTACGTTATGGAAAAAAAAGAGGTTTCGTGGAATTAGAAAGCTTTGAGATTAAAGAGGTGTGTAAGAAGAGCGTTGGGAGATCAGAGACTTTGGTACTGTAGTGATGGAGATGTTAGAGCTTTTTTTACTAGTGTAGACTAGTGTTAAAGCAAAGATTCGTATGGTGGGGGATCAAAGAGTTGTCCAATTCGAGATGTTGCAATTTTTTTTTTTTAAATCTTGAAGCTAGAAGGATGAGATATGACAGGTTAGAGGATTAGTAAATTTTAGAGGTAAAGAGAGAGAACTCTTTCAATAAATCTCATTCAAAGTTTTATCAGTCGATGAAACATAAAAATTCATATAGCCAAAAAGCTATAAACATTTACATCAAGGGTCTTAAAATCGCGGCCCGTGCGCCACTTGCGGCTAGCAAGAGGATACTTTGTGGCCCGCTACCTGACAGCAAACTTTAGTGTTAATGCGGCCCGCACGTTTTCCCCAGTCTCATCTCTATAATGTGAAGCGTTGCGAAGGTTTCAGTCGCATTTCACCACACAGTATATATTTGATCAGTTTATATTTGATCAGTTTATATTTGATCAGTTTATATTTGATCAGTTTATATTTGATCAGTTTATATTTGATCAGTTTATATTTGATCAGTTTATATTTGATCAGTTTATATTTGATCAGTTTATATTTGATCAGTATATATTTCATCAGTATATATTTCATCAGTATATATTTCATCAGTATATATTTCATCAGTATATAGTTGATCTTTATTTTAGTTTGTATAAGTTTGGAATTTGATTATAATGGTAAAAATTTGTTTAAAATTGGACTAAAAGTTTTATTTTTCATTTTATAGGATTAGTCAAAAGGGTCTTTTCTACGATAATAAGAATCAAAATTTATTCTCTCAGATCGAGGGGCTTGAAGAACCGTCAGTTCCTTGGCTTTTTAATGGAAATAGAGTCAGCATATGAGGATGTTATCTATTTCACCGATGTACGTTGGCTTAGCAGGGGAACGTCTTGAAAAAAGTTTTTTTGAATTGAGAACAGAAATCAAAGCCTTCATGGAGAAGGATGAGATGGGAGTGTTGTTCCTGTACTAAGTGATCCCAAATGGCTCATGCACTTGGCTTTTCTTGTTGAGATTACACAGGTGCTGAATGTACTCAACAACAAGTTACAAGGCCATGGGCAGCTTGTCGTGTTGCCTATGACAATGTCTCTCTGCACAGAGCTTGTGCTATGGAAAGCACAGCTTTCTCGTATAAAACCTCTGCAATTTCCGAACTTGCAAATCACTCAAGGATTCGAGCACACCATTCAGTAGTAAGTATACTGATGCCATTGGAAAGCTACAGGAAGAAATTGATCACAGGTTTGCACTTTAAAACATACAGAGACGCTTTTCAAAATTTCTCTGACCCTTTCTCCTCCAATGTGGAAGATGCCCCCCACCACCTTTTCCCAAACAACTTGCGCATCAAATGGAGCTGATTGATCTTCAGTGCAATTCTGAACTTAAGGCTAAATTAAATGGGGTGAATTGGAAAAACAGACTAGCTTGGAAAATGTATGAAAACATTGTTCTCTACATTCCCTGAGATTTTCAGGTTGTTCAAGTGAATCGTGTGCCTTTTTTGGAATACCTTTCTGTGTGAAAAGCTCTTTTCCACTCTGAACTTTAACAAGTCAAAGCTCAGGGCCAAACTTACTGATGAGCGTCTCAAGCTATACTGAGGGCCTCAGTTTCTTCCTCACTGAAGCCAAATGTTGCTCAGCTGTGCAAGAAGAAGCGCTGCCAGGTCTCTGGCAAAAAACGAGAAGGTGGAAGACAGGGAAACCTTGTTCTCGAGAACGCTTCATGTTTTCATGTATTTGCCATTAATAAAGATTTAGCAGATTGTAACAGTAGTATCTTATTGAGTGTATAATCACTATTTTGCGGAATAATTTATGCGGCATAGTCTAACTCCTGCGGCCCGCGGATGATTTGAGTTTGTGGCCCATGATTTACATGGACGTTTACATCAATATTTCAATGAACAATTACATCAGTATTTTGATCAAAATTTACTCTTTTAATGTAAATGCAATTATCCAATAAAAATGTTTCATTTCAGAGATGGGAAATGACGGAGGGTAAAAACTGTTTGATGAATGACAATGCCGTTTAGTCTGTTAGATTTGCCTTTGTTTAGTTTTATGTTTTTCTTTGGGTACGATTTTATAATGTGATAACTTACTTTAACTCTTATATCAATAATATTGTAATTTCCAGAGTATTTAAAGCAAAACACAAGCAAAAACCTATTAAATACATGTACAGCAAAGTTAGAAAAAGGCAGTGTAAAGTGATTTTTTTTTTTACCCAGTGCAACAAATTTTTTTTTTTTTTTTTTTTTTTTTTTTTTTTTAAAGACGGTATTTGTAACAATTCTACTTTAAAAAAAAATAGAAAGAAATTGTATTAAACATAATCAAAACATGACTTTAAAACCCTTAAGGCGCCGTCTGTAAATTACTTGTGTAGGCTTCTGCAAACAGTTATTGCCAAGTGAATTACTGGATAGCAACAGGTCAAATAGATGTCGTCGATAGGTCATTGTGGTTTCCTTATTTTTAAAGTGTTATGACAGTGCAATCGAAAGGGAAATAAAATTGAGGAAAAGTATGTAATATTGAGAGACCCCACTATGGGGAAGATGTTTGCACGACTCGACGCTATGGGCACCCAATTTAAAACAAGGGATCTAGGATACACAATTTAGAACAAGGGAACACCGATACACAATAAGAGCAAGAGAACTAGGATACACAATTTAGAGCAAGGGAACTAGGATACACAATTTGGAACAAGGAAACTACGATACACAATTTAGACCAAGGGAACTACGATACATAATTTGGAACAAGGGAACTACGATACACAATTTAGAACAAGGGAACCACAATACACAATTTAGAGCAAGAAAACTTGGATACACAATTTAGAGCAAGGGAACTAGGATACACAATTTGGAACAAGGGAACTACGATACACAATTTAGAGCAAGGGAACTACCATACATAATTTGGAACAAGGGAACTACGATACACAATTTAGAGCAAGGGAACTACGATACATAATTTGGAACAAGGGAACTACGATACACAATTTAGAGCAAGGGAACTACGATACATAATTTGGAACAAGGGAACTACGATACACAATTTAGAGCAAGGGAACTACCATACATAATTTGGAACAAGGGAACTACGATATACAATTTAGAGCAAGGGAACTACGATACACAATTTAGAACAAGGGAACCACTATACACAATTTGGAACAAGTTAACTACGATACACAATTTAGAACAAGGGAACTACGATACAAAATTTAGAACTAGGGAACTAGGATACACAATTTAGAACAAGGGAACTAGGATACAAAATTTAGAACAATGGAACTAGGATACACGATTTTGAATAAAAGAACTAGGATACACGATTTAGGACAACGGAACTAGGATAAACAACTTAGAAATAATTTTAGACTATAAATTACGATGTTCAGATTATCATGGAAGAGTAATATCTAAAAAAAATCATACATGTCTTGTTTTCAAGAGAAATTTTAATTTAAGCTGTTTAGGACCAGGTAACTATTAAAATGATTTTTTTTTAAAAATATTTTCAAGACGTTGACAGACATGTCTGTTACAGCTTCGAATCAATGACTCAGGATGTGACTCCATCCGTCTCACCCTATCCCCCTCCACCCCACCCCCCAGTCCATCCCATCCAAGTGGTAAAGCAAGAGGCGGGTGCAGACAATAACGGAAAGCTATGGACCAGTGTGACTCTATGAGGACTAGTGTGACTCTATGAGGACTAGTGTGACTCTATGAGGACTAGTGTGACTCTATGAGGACTACTGTGACTCTATCAGGACTAGTGTGACTCTATCAGGACCAGTGAGACACTATGAGGACCAGTGTGACTCTATGAGGACCAGTGTGACTCTATGAGGACCAGTGTGACTCTATGAGGACCAGTGTGAGTCTATAAGGACCAGTGTGACTCTATGAGGACTAGTGTGAGTCTATAAGGACTAGTGTGACTCTATGAGGACCAGTGTGACTCTATGAGGACCAGTGGTACTCTATGAGGACCAGTAGGACTCTATGAGAGCCAGTGTGAGTCTATAAGGACCAGTGTGACTCTATGAGGACCAGTGTGACTCTATGAAGACCAGTGTGACTCTATCAGGACCAGTGTGACTCTATGAGGACCAGTGTGACTCTATGAGGACCAGTGTGACTCTTCTATGAGGACTAGTGTGACTCTATGAGGACTAGTGTGACTCTATGAGGACTAGTGTGACTCTATGAGGACTAGTGTGACTCTATGAGGACCAGTGTGACTCTATGAGGACTAGTGTGACTCTATGAGGACCAGTGTGACTCTATGAGGACTAGTGTGACTCTATGAGGTCCAGTGTGACTCTATGAGGACTAGTGTTACTCTATGAGGATCAGTGTGACTCTATGAGGACTAGTGTGACTGTATGAAGACTAGTGTGACTCTATGAGGACTAGTGTGACTCTATGAGGACCAGTGTGACTCTATGAGGACCAGTGTGACTCTATGAGGACTAGTGTGACTCTATGAGGACTAGTGTGACTCTATGAGGACTAGTGTGACTCTATGAGGACTAGTGTGACTCTATGAGGACCATTGTGACTCTATGAGGACTAGTGTGACTCTATGAGGACTAGTGTGACTTCTATGAGGACTAGTGTGAGTCTATGAGGACCAGTGTGACTCTATGAGGGCTAGTGTGACTCTATGAAGACTAGTGTGACTCTATGAGGACTATTGTGACTCTATGAGGACTAGTGTGACTCTATGAGGACTAGTGTGACTCTATGAGGACTAGTGTGACTCTATAAGGACCAGTGTGAGTCTATGAGGACCACTGTGACTCTATGAGGACCAGTGTGACTCTATGAGGGCTAGTGTAACTCTATGAGGACCAGTGTGACTCTATGAGGACTAGTGTGACTCTATGAGGACCAGTGTTACTCTATGAGGACCAGTGTGATTCTATGAGGACCAGTGTGACTCTATGAGGGCTAGTGTGACTCTATGAGGACCAGTGTGACTCTATGAGGACTAGTGTGAATCTATGAGGACTAGTGTGACTCTATGAGGGCTAGTGTGACTCTATGAGGACCAGTGTGACTCTATGAGGGCTAGTGTGACTCTATGAGGACCAGTGTGACTCTATGAGGACTAGTGTGACTCTATGAGGACCAGTTTGACTCTATGAGGGCTAGTGTGACTCTATGAGGACCAGTGTGACTCTATAGGGACTAGTGTGACTCTATGAGGACTAGTGTGACTCTATGAGGGCTAGTGTGACTCTATGAGGACTAGTGTGACTCTATGAGGACTAGTGTGACTCTATGATGGCTAGTGTGAGTCTATCAGGACAAGTGTGACTCTATGAGGACCAGTGTGACTCTATGAGGGCTAGTGTGACTCTATGAAGACCAGTGTGACTCTATGAGGACTAGTGTGAGTCTATCAGGACCAGTGTGATTCTATGAGGACCAGTGTGACTCTATGAGCTAGTGTAACTCTATGAGGACCTGTGTGACTCTATTAGGGCTAGTGTGACTCTATGAGGACCAGTGTGACTCTATGAGGACTAGTGTGACTCTATGAGGACTAGTGTGACTCTATGAGGACCAGTGTGACTCTATGAGGACTAGTGTGAGTCTATGAGGACCAGTGTGACTCTATGAGGACTAGTGTGAGTCAATGAGGACCAGTGTGACTCTATGAAGACCAGTGTGACTCTATCAGGACCAGTGTGACTCTATCAGGACCAGTGTGACTATATGAGGACCAGTGTGACTCTATGAGGACCAGTGTGACTCTATGAGGACCAGTGTGAGTCTATGAGGACCAGTGTGACTCTATGAGGACCAGTGTGACTCTATCAGGACCAGTGTGACTCTATGTGGACTAGTGTGAGTCTATCAGGACCAGTGTGACTCTATGAGGACTAGTGTGACTCTATGAGGACCAGTGTGACTCTATGAGGACTAGTGTGACTCTATCAGGACCAGTGTGACTCTATGAGGACTAGTGTGAGTCTATCAGGACCAGTGTGACTCTATGAGGACTAGTGTGACTCTATGAGGACCAGTGTGAATCTATCAGGACCAGTGTGAGTCTATGAGGACCAGTGTGACTCTATGATTACTTGTGTGAATCTATGAGGACCAGTGTGACTCTATGAGGACTAGTGTGAGTCTATGAGGACCAGTGTGACTCTATGAGGACTAGTGTGAGTCTATGAGGACCAGTGTGACTCTATGAGGACTAGTGTGAGTCTATGAGGACCAGTGTGACTCTATGAGGACTAGTGTGACTCTATGAGGACTAGTGTGAGTCTATAAGGACCAGTGTGACTCTATGAGGACTAGTGTGAGTCTATAAGGACCAGTGTGACTCTATGAGGAATAGTGTGAGTCTATAAGGACCAGTGTGACTCTATGAGGACTAGTGTGAGTCTATAAGTACCAGTGTGACTCTATGAGGACTAGTGTGAGTCTATTGGACCAGTGTGACTCTATGAGGACTAGTGTGAGTCTATAAGGACCAGTGTGACTCTATGAGGACTAGTGTGAGTCTATGAGGACCAGTGTGACTCTATGAGGACTAGTGTGAGTCTATGAAGACCAGTGTGACTCTATGAGGACTAGTGTGAGTCTATGAGGACCAGTGTGACTCTATGAGGACTAGTGTGACTCTATGAGGACTAGTGTGAGTCTATAAAGACCAGTGTGACTCTATGAGGACTAGTGTGAGTCTATAAGGACCAGTGTGACTCTATGAGGACTAGTGTGAGTCTATAAGGACCAGTGTGACTCTATGAGGACTAGTCTGAGTCTATAAGGACCAGTGTGACTCTATGAGGACTAGTGTGAGTCTTTAAGGACCAGTGTGACTCTATGAGGACTAGTGTGAGTCTATAAGGACCAGTGTGACTCTATGAGGACTAGTGTGAGTCTATAAGGACCAGTGTGACTCTATGAGGACTAGTGTGAGTCTATAAGGACTAGTGTGACTCTATGAGGACTAGTGTGAGTCTATAAGGACCAGTGTGACTCTATGAGGACTAGTGTGAGTCTATAAGGACCAGTGTGACTCTATGAGGACTAGTGTGAGTCTGTAAGGACCAGTGTGACTCTATGAGGACAAGTGTGACTCTATGAAGACCAGTGTGACTCTATCAGGACCAGTGTGAGTCTATGAGGACCAGTGTGACTATATGAGGACCAGTGTGACTCTATAAGGACCATTGTGACTCTATGAGGACTATTGTGACTCTATGAGGATCAGTGCGAGTCTAAAAGGACCAGTGTGACTCTATGAGGACAAGTGTCTTTCTATGAGGACCATTGTGACTCTATGAGGACCATTGTGACTCTATGAGGACCATTGTGACTATATGAGGACCATTGTGACTCTATGAGGACCATTATGACTCTATAAGTACCATTGTGACTCTATGAGGACCATTGTGACTCTATGAGGACCATTGTGACTCTATAAGGACCATTGTGACTCTATGAGGACCATTGTGACTCTATAAGGACCATTGTGACTTTATGAGAACCATTGTGACTCTATAAGGACCATTGTGACTCTATGAGGACCATTGTGACTCTATAAGGACCATTGTGACTCTATGAGAACCATTGTGACTCTATAAGGACCAGTTTGCATTGGAGCTATTCAAATACGTGAAGAAAAAAACAGCAATAAAACTTTTGCAGCTTATTGTTCACAGAAGCTGGCCACATGGAATCCTTAAATAATAAGCGAACGCTTAGTCGTTTGATGTGTTCAGAAGCTGGTCATATTCAACAATTAAAAAAGAAATAAAATCAGGGGCTGTTTATGTGTTCAGAAGCTGGCCATATTCGACAATTAAAAGACAACTGAACACTGAGGCGGCTTATGTGTTCAGAAGCTGGCCATATTCGAAAATTAAAAAAAACAACTAAACACTGAGGCGGCTTATGTGTTCAGAAGCTGGCCATATTCGACAATTAAAAAAACAACTAAACACTGAGGCTCCTTATGTGTTCAGAAGCTGGCCATATTCGACAATTAAAAAAACAACTAAACACTGAGGCGGCTTATGTGTTCTGAAGCTGGCCATATTCGAAAATTAAAAAAAAAACTAAACACTGAGGCGGCTTTTGTGTTCAGAAGCTGGCCATATTCGAAAATTAAAAAAACAACTAAACACTGAGGCGGCTTATGTGTTCAGAAGCTGGCCATATTCAAAAATTAAAAAAAAACAACTAAACACTGAGGCGGCCTATGTGTTCAGAAGCTGGCCATATTCGACAATTAAAAGACAACTGAACACTGAGGCGGCTTATGTGTTCAGAAGCTGGCCATATTGGAAAATTAAAAAAAAACAACTAAACACTGAGGCAGCGTATGTGTTTAGAAGCTGGCCATATTCGAAAATTAAAAAAACAACAAAACACTGAGGCAACGTATGTGTTCAGAAGCTGGCCATTTTCGAAAATTAAAAGACAACTAAACACTGAGGCGGCTTATGTGTTCAGAAGCTGGCCATATTGGAAAATTAAAAGACAAATAAACACTGAGGCGTCTTATGTGTTTTGAAGTTGGCTATTACATCCCAGATTTTTTTGATTTTTTTTTTAAAGCATTTTTCGTTAGGATGAGCAACTCTTCCGAATGACTTGACAATGCAGAGTTATCCGTCCTTTGTCGAGACCCTCCCGCGTCTATTCTAAAGCATTACGGTTGTCAATTTTCTGTCAGACCGTGCAAATTATGAGACACTGGGTTTCCGCATTGTATTCCTCCATGGGCCGAATCATTGGCGGCGGACTTGTTTTGTTCGGGATTATTTTTTGTTAAATACATTTTTGTTTCGCTACCAGCCTTGGGAACTTCTGTAGAAAAGTAATATTCCGTTTTTTTTTTTAAAATACATTTTGGTTTCGCTACCAGCCTTGGGGAACTTCTGTCGAAAAGTAATATTCCGTTTTTTTTTTTTTAATACATTTTTTTTTCGCTACCAGCCTTGGGGAACTTTTGTCGAAAAGTAATATTCCGTTTTTTTTTTTTTTTATTTTGTTTCGCTACCAGCCTTGGGGAACTTCTGTCGAAAAGTAATATTCCGTTTTTTTTTTTTTTAAATACATTTTTGTTTCGCTACCAGCCTTGGGGAACTTCTGTCGAAAAGTAATATTCCGTTTTTTTTAAAATTCATTTTGCTTTCGCTACCAGCCTTGGGGAACTTCTGTCGAAAAGTAATATTCCGTTTTTTTTAAATTCATTTTTCTGGCACAATAGATTTGTGTTTCTATTCTGTATTATTAACGGACTAGAAGTATTATCTGAATGGATCACGTCATGAAGATGTGTATAGATCCAATTTTATTATTAGTTTTATATAAGAATTTAGATAAATTAAAATTTACGGCATATTGCCTTCAAGTTTTTTACTGTCATGGGTTATAATCCTATAATCGTACATGGCGTCATAGACCAGAATCCGCTAATACAAATCAATCTTGCTTTCCTTCGTAGACCAGAATCAGCTAAGCGACTATAATCTTACTCTCCTTCATAGACCAGAATGAGCTAAGCCACTATAATCTTAGATTTCTTAGACACAAACAATATGTGAAAATCACACACAATTAATATGTTCAACTTTAAAGTTGATTTTATAAAAAAAAATACATATGAAGACGTTTAGACAAATGCCTTCTTCAGTACAAAAAAAATAATTAAATGGGTTAAATTTACTTCATATATATTTACATGTATCCTAAAAAAAAAATAGAAAAACCCAGACAAAAACAAAGATGAGAAGTTCGGAAAGGAAGTGAGTTGAAGTAAAACCGAACAGGAAAAAGCACATGGCAGCTACAAATTGTGGATTTGGTTTATACCGTTATGGAGTCTACGTACCTATTATCTTACATGGCGTCATAGACCACAATCGGCTAAGCGATTATAATCTTACTTGGCGTCATAGACCAGAATCAGCTTAGCGCCTTCGAATGTGCGGAGTTAGTTTCAAGATGAAAATCATTCGCTTTAATTTCCTTTTATTTTATTTTTTTTTAATTCCAATGTGTTGTTTTTGCAATGTTAGTGTGTATAATATTACAGTGTGGAGGGGGGGGGGAGTGCGAAGCCTTTCCAAAAGTGTAGTTTCTCTTATTATAGCAAATCATGCCTTTTAAAATAAAATAAAAAATACCGGAGATTTCCGTAAATAGGTCCACCCGAGCATAAGCCCATGGGTCTGGTTACGGAAAGTCTTTCTATACACCGGCCCATGGGCTTTCATTAGGTTAAAATATTTTTAAACCCACATACCGAAACTTCTTATGAATCGTCTTTGTCATTGTTACGCACTGATTTCTAATATGAGAAATTAATCTCCTATTTTAATTTTAATTGGCTCGTTGTAAACAGTGCCTAACAAAGGACGATACCATAGAGTCAACAATATTAAAGATACGACACCCAAAACAGTCTCTAGTTACAATTAATAAGATTTCTTAAGTCTTAAGATAATTACAAAAGAAAAGAAAATATAATGGCAATCTTCAACTTACAGTATGGTAGATCTTGTACCGGTACAAAGTTAACAAAGTTCGTATAATGTGCCAATGAATAATGATTAAATGCGAAATAAACACATATGCGTATGAGCACACAAATACACAAAGAGTAATGCACGTCTCGTAAAGTTAATAATATCTATCTGAATCCCCCTGTTCCGAGCCTGTCAATCCTTTATATAGGTGGGTCTACCGATGCGTAAGCCCTGCCTTCCAGAAGCTACGCAGCATTTCTAAAACAATCACAATCATTCTACAAAATACTATTTAGAACAGATTAATTATTTTTAGTGGATGTCGGCATCAACAAGACAGATCAAAAGACTAAGCCACACCCATCTGTGAACACAGCGTCTCATGCGGAGTCAATCAGAGTGCACGCACGAGAAAAATTATGTAAACAAGCTCTATATAACAGTCATTAAGTATGATAACAATAAATTTTAATGTTTTTGTTATTGTTGCTAAACATAAAATTTCAAACGATAAACGTAAAACCACAATTGTATTATTTTCGGAATATTTTATAGGAAATTATTTCCGGGGAAAAAAAAATTGTTTTTTGAACCCGCACATGCTTTTCCGTTTCCGTTTCTGATTCGATAAGCGTTCTTTAAAACATGCCTCCAAAAAGAAAATCCTACACCATCGCCAATAAATTGGATATCATTAAGAAACTATAGAATGAATATGGAATAGGGAGCAAAGGATATAAGAGAGAGAAGAATTTGAAGTCGGCGATGATTTTTAAATGCTCTGATAAATGGATCTATAATTTTTGTCAGAGGCATAACTTAAGTTCACGAAGAATAACTCATCATGGCCAACAAGATGACAGAGGAAAAAAAAGGGTATTGAAAGGACAATAAAAAATTACATGGAATGTGTGCATGCAGCAACGGTCGGACTTACCGATGATGACATGTTGAAATGATTGGGAGTTCAACGTTGCATTTTGTTGGGGACAAAAATGTTGACGGCATGAACACAGGGCATGAAAAGACAAGACATACAGTGGTTTTATGCATAAGTGCTTCTGGTCGGGTTATCAAGGCTATGGTAATACTCAAAGGACTTAAAAATCTACCGAAATGTGACATTCCAGAAAATATTTTTTGGACAGTTTCAACGGGAGGCTCCATGACAGAGGATCTAATGATTAAATGGCTAGAAAATGTCTACAAAAGAAGAGGGCCTTATTTCGCAACCAGAAAATCTTTGTTGATCATGGACACAAGTTAAGCTGTTCTTGCAGCATGTACCCACATAAATGCAACTGTCAAAGTTATTCCTGCCAAAACAACAACATTCCTACAGCCCTTAGATGTTGGTGTTAATTTCCCATTTAAGGCTATTTTAAAGCAGAAATGGAAAGATTGGTTTGAAAATGGTGTGAAGGAAAAACCCCATCTTATGAACAATGACTTCAAATGGTGTCAGAAAGCTCAAAAATGATCTCACCTGAAAACATACGAAAATCATTTAGTGCATGTGGGGTAATACGTGATGATGACAAGCATCTCAACCAGCGATTGAAAGCTGTAATCAGTTTCGAAGCTGAAGAAGACATCAGACGTGCACATGAACAGAACGATGATGAAGAAGAGTCTGATGACCCTTTTGAAGATCTTACAGATAATAGCTCTGATTAAAAACATTTTTTGTACTTTTCAATATTTTCAAACAGCAAAATTATAAAATAAATTATCTTAACTGTGTTATCTGTATTTTTATTTATCAGTATTTACCAGGATTTTTTTTTCTCAAGAAGATTGTTGGATGAATGATTACATTTAAATCTATGGGTAATCTGATTTATAGGAAGAAAACCAATCTTTCAAAAATGATCCTTTCCCTTTACTTACGACTGATCTTTATTACAAAATAAAATAAGGTTTTAATTATTTTTTTTTAACATATTTTCAACTTAGAAAAGATTTTGGCTGAAAAACAAAAAAAAAATGTACAAAGAAATTACAAGCGAGTGTCTCAGGTAGTAAGTAGTTTAAGTGATTTTCGTTTTCCATATAAACGCCCATTGGCCTTTATTTGGTACAAAAATCTCAATCATGTAACATCAATGTTCCGTTTTGAAGCCCAGGGCTTATTTACGGAAATCTCCGGTAAACAGTGTCTATAAATTTACCATATATGGCATTGCTGAGTCCTTAGATGTGTGTGTTTTTGTTAATATTGTATATATATATACATATATATATATATATACATATATATATATATATATATATATAT
>CAXITT010000364.1:553074-572708 GCA_964033795.1 Lymnaea stagnalis
GGGGGGGGGGGGGCTGGGTGGGGTGGGGTTTGAATTGCCTATTCGAATAATACGTAGAAAATGAGCATCAAGTGTGCAACGATCAAAGATCAGTTGTTAAATTACAAATATTGGGGTTGGGGGGTTGGTTGGTGGGGCTGAAACATTTATAGAAAGTGTTCTCATCGGCAACCAGTAGGTGTGCTGAGTTTAAGCTCGATAGGTTGACTTGAAGGGGGTGAATTAGCGGTGCGAAGATTTTGTCACACTCTAAGACAGCAAGAAAGAAACACGCGAAGAAAAGTGACGTTAATATGAAGGATTTTTTTAAAAAAAGCCACGAGGGGGGAGGACCACCCCCTCCATATACCCTCTACGCCCCTGGATGTCTTAAGTGGATAGTCTGGAAATGCTTGCACAGGTTCTTCGCTGGTGTAATGACTCTAATCGAGGGACGGTGGGAGCGCTAAGGAGAAATATAATTGACTTCAGCGGACCAGAGATGTGAGAAAAGGGTGTCACAAACAGAACTAGGTCAAGCTATCGTGTGACCAGGCATTAACTAGAACAGATTAACCCCCTAGTGACCCTTGCTGACCAAGACAGATTTCCTCGGGTCTGTGATCGTGTTATTGGTTTTCCTAAAAACTAACCTTTTCTTTTTTCCTTCCTTAACTATACGTGACAGGCTTTCGTGACGTTCAAATGAGACTGCTGCTACGATATTAAATACATCTATGTATTTTTTTAAAGTATGTTTTATTTTTTTTTTTTTTTTAAAGATGTATTAAATTATTTTGGGAACACAAAATGTTAAATTGTGGGCTTTTAAGTTTCCGCTGGGCATATGCCCTAAAAAGCTGTTGTATCAAAATGATGATGAAAAAAAAAAGTGAAAGTTTTGAGAACCGTCCCAGATTGTTGTATTAAATCGTCCAAGTATTGACTTGTCTTGAATGTTCGTCCAGATACATTTAATTATTTTTATATTCTTAATTATTGTTTATTTACTTTTTATTTCTTTATGTTTCTCTATGCTATGGAAGATTATTTCTTTGATTGTTCTTATTAGACTTTCATTCATCCCTGTGACGCGACAGCCCATGTAGGGCTATTGCCAGCCTCACCACTTCCTTCCACTCAGACCTTCCATCCCTACCTGTGACGCTACATCCCATGGAGGGCGATGGCCAGACTCAGCATTACGTTCAACTCAGAAACAGCTGATGCTTTTCTTTTCCATGCCTGGATGCCCAGCTGCTGTTGATCGCTCTCAACATCACTTCATTCATCTAAGCCTATGGCTGCCTTCGAGCCGTTCTCCTCTGGGGTTATGGTGGTACATCCTCTTCACTCACTCCTCTGTCCTTTTGGCATTCTTTCTAAGTGTGCCACCCAGCGTACCTTGCTCTTTTTTTTTTCATTTCTGCTACTAGCGTGGGATCCTGATATAGTCTATACAAATCCTGGTTGGTTCGTATTCTCCATCCGTATGAATACTTTTTTTGGTCCGTATATTTTCCGGCTCATTGGGCTTGATTTACCTTAAAGTCATCAGCGTTTTCCCCCAACAAATGAGCTTTAAGGGGGAAAGTGTGACTAAGTCTCTATTATAATTTGTCTCTTTTGTTTTTAGTTGGTTGTTTCTGGTGTTAAAGAACAGTAACTTTCACGTTGTGGGTGTTTTTGTTTTGACTGTCTAGTTTTCCTCACTTTGACCATCTTGTGTTCCTCACTTTGACCGTCTTGTGCTCCTCACTTTGACCATCTTGTGTTCCTCACTTTGACCGTCTTGTGTTCCTCACTTTGACCGTCTTGTGTTCCTCNAAGTGATTTGACTGACACCATAAAGTGATTTGACTGACACCATAAAGTGATTTGACTGACACCATAAAGTGATTTGACTGACACCATAAAGTGATTTGACTGACACCATAAAGTGATTTGACTGACACCATAAAGTGATTTGACTGACACCATAAAGTGATTTGACTGACACCATAAAGTGATTTGACTGACACCATAAAGTGATTTGACTGACACCATAAAGTGATTTGACTGACACCATAAAGTGATTTGACTGACACCATAAAGTGATTTGACTGACACCATAAAGTGATTTGACTGACACCATAAAGTGATTTGACTGACACCATAAAGTGATTTGACTGACACCATAAAGTGATTTGACTGACACCATAAAGTGATTTGACTGACACCATAAAGTGATTTGACTGACACCATAAAGTGATTTGACTGACACCATAAAGTGATTTGACTGACACCATAAAGTGATTTGACTGACACCATAAAGTGATTTGACTGACACCATAAAGTGATTTGACTGACACCATAAAGTGATTTGACTGACACCATAAAGTGATTTGACTGACACCATAAAGTGATTTGACTGACACCATAAAGTGATTTGACTGACACCATAAAGTGATTTGACTGACACCATAAAGTGATTGGACTGACACCATAAAAGTGATTTGACTGACACCATAAAGCTATTTGACTGACACCATGCACTGAGGTACAGCCCTTTACCAGAATGTTATTTCTTACCAGAAAAAAATGTATTTGTTCTTCATAGTGGTCTGGTTTTTATTGGCCTGGGATGTCGGGGCTTCGTGAAGTTAGGTAGTCGACATCTACGCTTCTGATACGGTGCCATGATTTCAGCTTGGGCTGGCTTTTTTGTTTGTTTGTTTGTGTCAATGGGCTGTTAGATTGAGTTGGGGTGTGCCAATCAATGCATGAGTTACAGTGTGCCGCATACAGTGTGCCGCACACATGCGCACTATACAGTTTGCTACATGCATTGTGCCGCATACAATGTGTCACATACAATGTGCCGCATTCCGTGTGCCGCATACATAGTGCCACATAAAATGTGCCACATAAAGCGTGCCACATACTCTGTGCCGCAAGCAATGTGCCGCATAAAGTGTGCCACATAAAGTGTTCCGCTTATAACGTACCGCCACTGTGCCGCATACAGTGTGCCACATTCAGTGTGCCACATACAGTGTGCCACATACAGTGTGCCACATACAGTGTGCCACATACAGTGTGCCACATACAGTGTGCCACATACAGTGTGCCACATACACTGTGCCGCATACAGTGTGCCACATACAGTGTGCCACATACAGTGTGCCACATACAGTTTTCCACATACAGTGATAGCGTTTTAACCAGGGTTGAAAGAATTGGGCGTGAAAAAAAAAAAAGGGGGGGGGGACAATGACGAAATAAATGTATGAAGTCTCTTCCCCTAAATGGGAAATACACAAACCATGCCCCAATTTCATCCCCCACTATCCCCAAAACTGACCACACCCCCCCCCCCCCCTCCCCCCCCCAACATTCAGAAAGACCACAACCCCCCTCCCCCCCCCCCAGATTCGTCCAGCCATCTTTTCATGTTGCTGCATACAATCCCCCGTACAATTTAGCCGGCTCATACCATCAGCTCATACAATCTTCTCATCTTCTTCTGTGTAAGACTGAGCTGGATGAAAGCAGAGAGTCGCGACGGGAAACGACGTACACTTTGTGGATATTTCGTTGACTTTTAGCTGTACACTTTTTTGTTTCTCGGCCCCCCTCCTCCAGTACTTTCATTACTGTTTCCATCTTACTTTGGACACGATGAATAAAACGAGGCGTTTTCTAGCTCACAGTCAATCGGTGATTTTGGTCATGATTTTGAACTCTTCGAAACTGGGCCAAAAACCTTGACATAAGTCATCGAACTAGGTCATAGAACTCTGGGTAATAGCAAATACAAATTATCTATATTTGGAGGAGGTGGAAATAGTTTTTTTTTTAAATATATATTTTTTTTTTACAGAATCTATCTTTTCATTATTTTAAAAGAAGGAAAACATGCTGTACAACAATGTCTTTCTTTCTGTTTCGTTTTCTTTTTTTTCCCCTTGCTTTTTTTAACGAAGTGTCAAGGGTTTAACACAATAGAAAAGAAACATACAAACAAACATAAAAAAAGAAGGCAAGAAGAAGGGCTCAAATAGTGAAAAAGGAAAACGTTTCCCTTAAGACAGTCTAAGGAGAAGAATAAAATAAAGTTAAGAAGGACAATTTTGGGGTGAAGAATGAATTTTGTTTTTATTCAAGTGAAAAATTAATGGATATTTTTATAAGGTATACAAATGAGAATGTTTGGGAAGAAATGAATTATGATGAAGATTACGGCGGTGATGATGGTTGTCGCTGTCATAACACGTGCGACAGATTGATAGATTAAGAAATTCTAAACTCTGACTCGAAACATTAGTGAAATAAAATTTAAAGATTTTTTTTTTTTTTTTTTTTTTTTTTTTTTTAATTTTTTTTTTTTCGAAAGGAATGTCCGCGGACCAGTGGGGATCAAACAATCTCGTCAGTCGCCACGATGCATACCATGCATTTAAAGGTCTCCAAAGAAAACAATAACTAATTCAAAGGGTACAGGTCAGGGAGAAATTACCATAAATTCTTGCCGGTCCATTGAACTAGACTTAGATCGGAAGTGGGGGGAAGCAATAGTTTAACCTTAAAAAAAATATATTAATAAAGACATTAGGAAAAACACCACCATCCACAAACATGATCCTATAAAGAATGTCCGTCACTAATGCTAAGAGGTTCAATAGCGCACTAAACGAAACAAAAAATCTTGATATTTGCGCTATATGAGATTCTTAAAAGTACCGCAAGTGCCTTTGGCGAATGGCAGTGTGTTTCGTTTCACAGAAAGATCGGTGTAATAAACCTGCGGCGTAAATGGGGTTTGCAGAGTGGAATATTAAAATAGTTCAGGGGCGTTGGCGCACCTGGCATGGGAACAGGGATATCGCTATTTGGTAATCTTATAAAGTGCGTTAAGGGAATGCATGTTTTGTTCTAGCAACTTAGTAGATGGGAAGTCCACGCATGCGGCCGTCATGGTCTGGGGGGTGGGGGGGGGGCTTTCAGCTGGTCATCTCATAATCGGTTCGCCAATGTCACAGAGGACATGTTTGTTTTCAAACATATTTAAAGATGTAAATTGTGGAAACATCCCGGGGCAAAAAATCCCCGACTAGCCTAGAGGTTTATCGGGGGGAGGGGAGATAAAACCTGAATTGCCATAGGGGAGGACATAAGACCTGAATTGCCGTAGGACTTAATGTTAATGCTATCAAGGGCTTAGGGCAACCTCCACAGACGCGGGGATGCTTGGCAATGATTATTGGAGGTTTTTTTTTTTATTACCCTATGCCCCAACCTTACGGCTTGAGTTAATGTCCACTCTGTAACGGATTAACTCCGTTTAGCATGCCCCAGAACATAATTCGGAAATATGTTTGCCAAGCTGGCAAGATTGGATTGTTTGGAAGAAACAAAAATATATTTGCAGGGACACTGAGAAGTCTTGGCTGAGGCCACGACCCATAAGCTGCAGAATCAATGGCTCTGAAATTGTGCTAATTTAATTTTTTTATAAACACTTTAATTTGGTTTCCTTTTAAAATGTAGGTAAAAATAAGTTAGAATTCTGGTGATCAGAAATTCAGAAATGTATTCACTTCGTGGAGGGCCTTTGTTTTTTTTGTTTTTTATTTTATTTATTTTTTTTTTCTTCCTGTCTTTGTTTATGATTTTTGTGTTGACTTTTTAACATCATCGCGATGCCTCTTTATCTAAAAGGAACTGTTCATACTTTATAAGTTACAAGAACCACAGGTCATATATCTTAAAATCAGACATCACTTAACCTGTGATGGACTATATTCCATAATCCTTACATACACAATTCACATATTAAAAGCAATGTGCATTTTTATATAAATCAGCATAGATCTCTGGGTTAACTAAACAGCCACAAAACATACTTTATAAAATGTAATAGCCAGCAATGCTTCAAGTTTCAGCTTGATAGGTTGACGGGAAGCGGGTCCGAAAATTTTGTCAGTCCACTCAACAAACAAACAAAGCGAAATTAATATAAAATATTTTAAAATATATGGAATTAATATAATATTTTAAAAAACAACTAATACTCGTCACCTTTACCTGTACAATCAAATCTATCAACACATACATATCATACTGGATATTGCTATTGGAACAATATTTTTTCTTCTTTTAATTCGCATTTCTACAAAATTCTCAGTTCAATATTTCCTACTTGTAGCTTACATTGTATATAAGATTTGCTGTAGACATTAGCGTCAGTTCGAGCTGCGTCAAACTCCTTTCACATTTTCGATCATACATTTGATGCGATTTTTGTATGAAGCGTTGTCACAACTTTAAAAGTATTATTAGATCGAATTCTCTTCTTTGTCCAAAAAAAAAAAATAAATACACCACGCACACAATAATGCGTTCATACAAAAATTTGACACAAATTTGAAGCTAATTTGAAAGGAATTTAATCGTGTGAGTTGCTTAGTGATGTGTGTCATAAAGTGTTAAAAAGATATTTTAAAAATATGTGCTCAAAAACTATTCCAACCATTACGGAGCATGCGTTAGGGTGAACCGTTGGTCGCAGTCTCGCATCTCCGCCCTGGGGTTGATGTCTTCTGATTTATCTCTCTCCGTCGTGGTGCCAGAGCTCGAGCTACTTTGTCAGCCGGCAATGGTCAGATAACTTGACCGTGGACACTATCCTGTGACATATTTAACATTGTTGACACGGAAAAGAATATCAAGTTATTGTTCGATTGGATTGGGGGGGGGGGGGTGCACGGAATGTAGGGGGGGGAAAGGAGGGGGGTGGGGAAGGAAGGGGGGGGGCGGAAGGAAGAGGGGGGGCGGAAGAAAGGGGGAGGTGTCGAATGAAGGAGGGGAGCGAAATGAAGAAGGGGTGTGGAACTTAGAAGGGGTGGGATATAAAGGGTGGGTGGAGTGAAGAAACAGTGAGGAATGGAGAAGGGGTGCCAAATGAAGATGGGGGTGTGCGGAATGAAGTGGGGTGCGTGATTAAAGAGGTGTTGAGGAATTAATGGGGTAGATTTATTAATTTTATTTTTTTGGGGGGGAAGGGGGGTGGGGGGATGGGATGAAAATTCCCTTAACTTTAAGGGCTAACAAAAATGGACATGAAGTAACTTGCCCAAAGCGAAATTTTGGTTTTTGCATCCTACAACATTAAAAAAAAATTTTTTTAAGTGATCAAAATGGATTAATGTAATAAAAGGGAGAGTCTCGTATCTCTCACAGCGGTTGAAGTGATTGACTACTGCTTTGTTGAGATGCTACAGACGGAGTCAAGTGGAGAGTTGGATTTCATAACAACAGCAGACGGAAGGTTTGGCTTTGTTGTCGGATTGTTGCTAAATTAAACATTGACATTTAGAGATCACGTGGGGTCAAGCTTGGAGATCTAAAAAAAATACGCAATGATTATTTCATAATGTCATCCTTGACCAAAAGAACTGTAATTTGCGATAACACCCCCCCCCCCAACCATTTTTCCCCTGGTGAGTGGATATAGCAGAAGGTTCTCAAAATGAGATGTGTCATCCCTGGCGATTAAGGACACAAACGTCACCCCGAACGTCTTGTCAATCTAGGACAAGACCGATTTAAAGCGGCATGGACGGTATCGATCACGCCCTATTAGTCGTGCCTGAACGATCCGCCCGCCCCTTGAAACGTGCTTTAGCTCAACTCCACCGCTTTTTGTGCGTGTGGTATTCGTAAAGAAGGTTTCTGAATAGTTGAAAAAGACCAACCCCTCGCAAACATGCTTTCTGTAGTTTAGCAAATGTTAGATTTGTAAAGCTTCCGCAAGTATCTTCCATGGACTCGGCACTTGCAATCGATTTCCAAAATTTATTTAAAATCATTTGAATTATTTCAGGCTCATTGAGGGCATGAACTGCTGTCCTATGTGTATCCACTGTGAATGATTTATCTGATATCCTCTAATCCTGTAGGTGTATATGGCTGTAATGATTTGTTTAATGTCCTTGATTTAAAAAAAAAAACAAAAAAAAACTTAGTTTCAAGGAAGTAGTTGGTGTAATAAATATGCGGTGAAAAATCAGGGGTGACATTTGAATATTAATATAAAATAAAACAATTTTTAAAAAAAATAAATGTAAGTGGTTCGTACAAAAGACTTTTTTTTTTTTTACGGGTTGTATAATACATCATCATCATTGGCGCTACAGCCCATGTGGGGCGCTGGACTTTTCCACAAATTCTTCCGTTCGGATCGATCCATGCCTTTCCGCCTCAATGCGCGAACACCCAGCTGGTGTAAGTCCTCCTCCACATCCTCGATCCATCTCAGTCTTGGACGACAGGGGGGTTTTATGACTCTAGGCTTCTGCCTGTTGATCGTTTTAGCTGCTCTACAACCCGGCATCCTTTCCATATGTCCTGCCCAGCTCAGTCTGCCTTCTTTTCTATTGTTGTAACTATGGGTAGGTCTTTGCACGATGGGTATCGTTCTTGGTTTGTACGGATTCTCCAGACACACTTGTCTATCAACGGGCCGTTTATTTTCCTAAGGATTTTCCTCTCCCATGTATTGAGCAGGTCCTCTGCTTTTCTCGTAACGGACCAGGTCTCACTAGCTGGTCTTATGATAGTTGTGTATGTTGGTCTCCTTTGCTATCCTTGAGAGGTTTTTGCTTCGAAGTAGCTTTTGTGAGTTGTTTACTAACGTACATCTAAATAAAATATTTTAAAACATATACAGATACATTTAAAAATATTTGTTCAGATGTATTCACGTTAATAACGGTGTTTCCATTCCATCAAATACTTTGTTACGCATACCAGTATATTCAAAGTTCCGTTTTTTTTTTAGAGGGTAGCATACGTATCTCCCAGAGCAGCGGTTCTCACCCTGTAGTTGGCGACCCCATTGGGGATCGAACCACCCTTTCCACGTGGTCGACTAAGCCCATCGGATAACACATATACTCTTCAGTTATGATGTAAAGGCAAAAATAATGTTATGGCTAGGGGTCACCACAATATGAGGAACTGCATTAAAAGTTTGAGAACGCTTGGACCTAGAGCGTATCTTATACCACAACAATGTCTTTGATACTCATTTATTTTTAACACACAACACAAAAAATTCAAAAAATAAAAAACTATATGCAATCTGTGAATATGTCACTATGTGACGCCCACAATTCACAGGTTTAAAAAATTATTAACCCTGGGGGCACTACGCCAATGCGTATAATGCCCAGCAGCGTTTAACCATGGCAACAGCCGAGCATTGAAATCCATACAGGCGTGCAGCAACTGGAAGCCGCGTACAGTAGATGTCTTTCCGCGTGATATAGAGGGGGGCTTACCAACAACCCCCCCCCCCCACCCTCTTTGTGTGCAATGGCGACATGGTTTAGAACGGGGGTATTTAATAACTGAATTATTTACAATGCGTATAATGCCCAGCAGCGTTTAACCATGGCAACAGCCGAGCATTGAAATCCATTCAGGCGTGCAGCAACTGGAAGGCGCGTACAGTAGATGTCTTTCCGCGTGATATAGAGGGGGGCTTACCAACAACCCCCCCCCCCACCCTCTTTGTGTGCAATGGCGACATGGTTTAGAACGGGGGTATTTAATAACTGAATTATTTCATGAAACGTAAAAGATTATAATTGTCCTCACTTGACTGAGCAGTGACAGAGTTACTCCCCCTCCCCCTTTTCTGACAACATTGGTGTGACGTCCAATAAAGTTACCTTCAACACAATTCTAACATTACATTTAACACAGGTCGAACAATACCTTCAAGAAATGTCCAACATTACCTTCAACAGAAGTCCAACATTACCTTCAAAAGAAGTCCAACAAAACCTTCAAAACAGGTCCAACATTAACTTCAACAGAAGTCCAATTTAACCTTCAACAGAAGTCCACCATTACCTTCAACATAAGTCCAACATTACTTTCAACACAAGTCCAGCATTATCTTTCGACACGGGTCCAACAATACTTTCAACACGGGTCCAAAATTACCTTTCAACACGGGTCCAACAATACTTTTAACACGGGTCCAACAATACTTTCAACACAAGTCCAACATTACCTTTCGACACGGGTCCAACAATACTTTCAACACGGTTCCAACATTACCTTTCAACACAAGTCTAACATTACCGTCTGTCTTTCTTGCGGTGCTGATGTGAACGTAGGAACCAATTGAGTTACAATGACGCTTTAGGACTACATATTTTAAAAATAAACATTAAAACGGGAGATTTTTTTTTTAACAGTTGAAAAGAAAATGTGGATGCATTTTAATTAATAAATCGGAAAAACATACAACATTAGAGCTTAAACCACTGAGTTGTTTTTTACACCACGTCCGGCTATTTAGAGAAAATACCCGTTTGTTTCAAATGTTACAAAGAGCTAACTTCACATTTTCTACAATATATGCCGGCCTTTAAACAATAGGCCTATATCCAGCCCTACAACCTACCTGCCGGCCTGAAAACAATAGGCCTACAGCATTCTAGAAGAAAGTCCTCATACAGTCCTACAGACAGTTCTACACCATACCCGTGGCTTTTTATTGATTAATATAGTAGTCGCTTCCAACTAAAGAAAAAAAAAATCAAAATCTCTTTACCGGAGTTCAGACTTCAAACATGAAAGCTCGCTACGTGACAGTCTTTCTTTAAAGATAATAAATGAAGGACTGCGCTCAGAATGTGCGTGACAGTCTTTCTTCAAAGATAATAAATGAAGGACTGCGCTCAGAATGTGCGTGACAGTCTTTCTTCAAAGATAATAAATGAAGGACTGCGCTCAGAATGTGTGAAGGAACAAATAGGGCAAGGTATGTGAGAGCTTGAATCGAAAAGCAGGGACAATAAGATATGAACGTTTCGGCTTAAGAAGCTTCCTGAGCATACAAATCAAATGAAAATCTTAAAGGACCGAAATATTTTGGAGGTATATAAAAAAATAAGAAGTAATAAAGGAAAGAAATATATATATGGAAATTGAAAATCATTAGTTTGACAGTATTTGATTAATTCAATCAATCAAACAAATTTTATTTTTTTCAAATAGCGTAATTAATATAAGACATGTGGGGTAGGGGAGGGGGTGTGTAAAGAAAGCAGGACGAACCAGAGGCAAAATATATATAAGAGGTGTACTTTAAAATACGTATAATGTATGATGACAAATTTATCAATAGGGTTTTCTAGGGTTTTTAAGGATCTAATGAAAAATCAATTATAAGTTTGGTTTTTAGTTAAAAATCTTCGTTATGAGACGGGGTAAGTGTGTTTTTGTGAGGTTGATTATTGTTTGTATCAATGTTGATATTGTTTGTATGAATATTTATTTTACTTGTGTGAAAGTTGAACTTGTTTGTATGAATGTTGATCTGGTTTGTATTCATTTTGATTTTTTTTTTGTAAAATGTGATTTTTTATTGTAAAATGTGATTTTTTTTTTTGTATGAATGCTGATCTTTTATGTTTGTTTGAATGTTGATCCGATTAGTATGAATGGTGATGTTGTTTGTATACCTGACGAATCTAGTTAGTGAGTTGATATCGGGGTTAAAAAAAAAAAAACAAGCATTTCAGAGGAAAGAGAATGTTTAACGGCAATGACATCTTGGAGTAGCCGTTCCATAATTCAAAGATGATGTCTGTCCAGTGTGGGTATTCACTAGAAACGGCTGCGCACCGAACATTGGTTTTATATCGCGCGCTGTGTGTCTTTTGTGTTGTTTTCCTTAATGAACCCTTTGACGTCATTAAGGTTTGTGGCGAATGGTGACGTATTTTTTTTTTTATTGTAGCTGTGATGTATCCCTTAAAGTCAGTCTATATTTGGTGTTATGTGTCATTCGCATGGCAGTTTGTATGTGAGAACATTGTGGAAGAAGGTTGTACGACTGTATCTAAAAAAAAAAAAGCACGCGAACCAGAACTAAGAGTTCGCATCAGAACATTTATTCACTGAATAAAGTACACCACATGAAATGATATCTCCATAAATCAGAGCAAAATATAAATGTCATAACTTCTTCCACTTGACGTTGGTTGAATCAACATTAAGATTCTGTTTTAATACAAAAGTAATCATAGCTAATCAAGAAGAATACTCAAACCGCCATTCAAGCGGGCCCTTTCTTGTGCATCCCATCACTCTCTTCTTCCATCCCGGTTCCTTCTACTTAACAAAACAATACATTCTTCCGAAACAACACTACTATCTAAATATTTGATCTCAGTCGGACTGTTGATGGACGTTCTGCATCGTTTATCCTGCGTAAAAAAATATGTTGATGACCAATTGGAACGGAACGACGCTTCGACGGTGTGATATGAAAACGAACCAACTCAAAGGCGATTTTCGTCTCAAACGGATCCCTGGATTTTTTAAAATTAATGTCTTATTGAGATTGACCAGGCTGTATGCCCGGATGTTCTATTAATAGATTGCCGCCATTAAATGTCAAACTCTCTTTTTTTTTCTTCTTTTTCTTTTTCAATTATCTTGTTTACATCTTTTCAGTAATTTCAGACAACGCTGCCATTGTTTCTTTCAAAGTAATCAAACCCTTTAAACAATAAAGTGACTACACGGCTGTGAACACGTCACTCGGCTTCTCTTCTCGGTTTCTTTCGATAGCTCTCGGTGAGCGGTGACACCAATAAATTGGAACCATCAGCAGTGACGGTGCTGCCCCCTGGGCCAGGCGTATCGCGACGGATCACATCAGGGGAAGTCAGGCTGATCAAGTGCAGATAAGAAAGTAGGAGACAGGCTCCGGTCACTGACTGAATTGTTCCGATTGATCTCGTCCAGGGAAAGAGAAGACAGGATTGGAGTAGCGAGAGTTGACGCTCAAATTATTTAGGTGTCCGGAGTCAATGCATCGGGACGAAGTAGCCAGGGTTGTCACAGTGGGATTGAAGTAGCCAGGGTTGTCACATTGGGATTGAAGTAGCCAGGGTTGACACGGTGGGATTGAAGTAGCCAGGGTTGTCACAGTGGTATTGAATTAGCCAGGGTTGACACGGTGGGATAAAAGTAGCCATGGTTGAGTTAGTAGGATTGAAGTAGCCAGGGTTGACTTAGTGGGAATAAGTAGCCAGGTTTGACACAGTGAGATTGAAGTAGCCAGGTTTGACACGGTGGAATTAAAGAAGCCAGGGTTGACACAGTGAGATTGAAGTAGCCAGGTTTGACATCGTGGAATTGAAGAAGCCAGGGTTGACACAGTGAGATTGAAGTAGCCAGGTTTGACATCGTGGAATTGAAGAAGCCAGGGTTGACACAGTGAGATTGAAGTAGCCAGATTTGACACGGCGGAATTGAAGAAGCCAGGGTTGACACAGTGAGATTGAAGTAGCCAGGTTTGACATCGTGGAATTGAAGAAGCCAGGGTTGACACAGTGAGATTGAAGTAGCCAGGTTTGACACGGTGGAATTGAAGAAGCCAGGGTTGACACAGTGAGATTGAAGTAGCCAGGTTTGACACGGTGGAATTGAAGAAGCCAGGGTTGACACAGTGCGATTGAAGTAGCCAGGTTTGACACGGTGGAATTGAAGAAGCCAGGGTTGACACAGTGAGATTGAAGTAGCCAGGTTTGACATGGTGGAATTGAAGAAGCCATTACTAACACAGTAGCCCAGGTTGACTTAATGTGATTGAAGTAACCAGGGTTGATATGGTTGGATTGAAGTAGCCGGGGCTGCTACGGTGGGATTGAAGTAGCCAGGTTGGACACGGTGGAATTGAAGTAGCCGGGATTTTCACAGTGGGATTGAAGTAGTCAGGGTTGACACAGTGGGGGTTTTATGCAATATCCTGTGGTTTAGCCAGAGGATTGAAGCAGTCGGGGTTTCGTCCCACAAATACAATCACCAATCAGACCACATGGTTTCGCATACCTAGGGTTCACGTTTTTAATTTGAAATATGTGTGAAAGTTTTCTTAGCACGCTGATGAAAAATGTACACCTAGTCACCAACGTTTTGGCCTAACGACAAACATCTTGTAACAAGGGTTGTAGACTTGTAATCAAACGAAATTGTACTCTTTAAGATTTAAATAGCAAAAAAAAAAATAATAATAAAATGATATCTTTCGGTAAATTAATAGGCCTGAATTCGTGCCATTTGTATATTAAAATTATTTGTTTGTGTTTTTAGAGGGGCGTGTCTCCCATGAGGAGGCTCTGACAATATTAGAGAAGAGACCCCCACCGGAAGCTTATTAGGAAAAAAAATGGATAAAGGACATTGTATAGAAAAGAAAGCTGAATTCGCACAACATAAGGGCAAGACCCTTAATGAACGTTTGTATGTTTGTACAACGGGTTATCAATGAGCATGTATCCACGTCGTGGCCGGTAGTGGCACAACGGTGGATACGGGGGACTCAGTCCGCATCACCAAAACCTACATCCAGAACCAACAGAGATGTGCTGAAGCAGATGTCATAAAAGAGCTGACCTGAAATGGATGTCGTAAAAGAGTTGTTCTGAAGTAGATGGTGCTGAGGTAGATGGTACTGAAATAGATGTGCTGGAATAGATGTTCTGAAATATATGTTCTGAAATCGATGGTGCTGAAATAGGTGGTGATGAAATAGCTGTGCTGAAATAGATATTTTAGTTAGATTTTATTAAGCCAATGTAAATAGATGTCATTAAGTATTTGTCACTAAGTCGATGTCATTTAAATCGATGTAAGTAGATGACAATATGTAGATGTCAATGAATAGATGCTGTAAGTATCGGTAGTTGTCATTAAGTAGTTCTCAATGAAGTAACGAAAAAAAAATAATAATCAAATTAATTTTGTATTGGATTCTATCACTGATTTCTCTGATGATATCCACTAGAGCAGTGGATCGTTCTCAAATTTCCTAATTCCGCGACCCTTTCATACAGTTTCTCATGTTGTGGTGAGCTCCAACCCTAAAATCATCATTTTCGTTTCTTCTTGGTAAATAAATGAAAAGTGTTCCGATGGTCTTATGCGACCCTCGTGTAAGGCGTCACAAATGAGGTGGGGTGTAACAATGGCGCTCCATTGCCTTTTCATGTAATTTATAATGTGTTTGGAATTTCCCGATATGTGGCACCAGTTTTATTTCATTAAAAAATGAGTCGGGTGCGATTTCCTGGAGAGGAAAGAAATGTTTTGAGATTAAGGAGCGTTGAAGATTAATGAATGTTTTGGAAGTTGGAAAGCATTGAAGACTAATGGGTGTTAACGGTTTGAAAAGGAAGATTATTAGACTGTATTGGATCTATTAATACATTCTTTGTTTATAGTTGTCAATGGGGAATTTCTTAGTCATTCTCTGAAGTCTGTGTTATCTTCGTTATATTTCCTCAACGTCTGGACACTGAACTTTCACAGAGAGGAGGAACCGCTGCCTCAACCAACACCAATACCACTTGGTACGCAACGGGCAATACCTCTTACGACCATCATTTGATCTATGACATAAGGGTCGTTCGACCCCCACCGCTGAGCCAGAGCTCTTAAGTTACATGTTTGTTTAGTTAACCAATCAACAACAAAAAACAACCAAAGAAAGAAAAGCTAATTTACTGTTTAACATACGCAGAGAGGTAAGCTCATTAGTGTGTTTGAAACTCTGGAGAGAATCGGGTACACATGGGACTTCCGGAACATTTGAAACGGAATCAGAAAGGACGGGACCAAAGTATTTTTTTTTGGTTTGTTTGTGGGAAATTCATCCAGTTAAAACGGAAATCTAAAAGTACATCGCGGAGAATGTCGCGTCTTATTGAAATATAATTACGCGGCCTTGACCTTTGTTTAGGAGTACTTTCACTTTTAAGTTCTGAACTTTTCTTTGTAGTTTTTTTTTTATTTTTCTTTTCGGCTTTTTCTTTTGTTCTTCTTGGTCCACTCCACTTTCTTTCCGCTGTCGCTCACGCTGTGACTCAGCTGTGGCTCACGATGTGGCTCTAGTGTGATTGTCACACAGAAAACTTGATGCACCACCCCCGACATACCCCCCCCCCGCCCACTCCACCACCAAATACAAACTCCCCTGAGGCCATTAAAAAAAAATGTATATCAAATTCTAGGTTACATGAAAACGGAAGCACATCTACCGTGTAAACTTCTTGTTTGATGTACCTTCTTTTGTTGTACCGATTGTATTGTTGTACCGGTTGTATTGTTGTACCGGTTGTATTGTTGTACCGGTTGTATTGTTGTACCGGTTGTATTGTTGTACCGGTTGTATTGTTGTACCGGTTGTTTTGTTGTACCGGTTGTATTGTTGTACCGGTTGTATTGTTGTACCGGTTGTATTGTTGTACCGGTTGTATTGTTGTACCGGTTGTATTTTTGTACCGGTTGTATTGTTGTACCGGTTGTTTTGTTGTACCGGTTGTTGTCATTGATCTCTTGTTCTCGTTTTTTCTTGTATTCAATGCTAATTATAACATATATATTTTAAGCGTATCCTTATTTCATGTTTTAAATATCCAGATAAAGAATCCAGTGTAATTCCGGGAATTTTATGTGTAATGAATAATTGGATTTGTCCAAAGCTAGAGGGCAGGCAGGTAGACCGAAAGTTCTATATTTCTATGATATATGATGAAAATTGACCCCCTTAAAGGGAGATGGATTAAAATTTACATTTCTAAAGTCTTTTTTTTTTTTTTTTTTTTTTTTTTTTTGTTTTTTTTTTTTTTTTTTTTTTTTTTTTTTGGGTTGCTTTTTTAAAAAAAAAACAGTCTTGTAATAACCTCTAAACTCAAGATTAATTCCCATTTCTCGCATGACAAGAGATTAATCTCCCTTTTCAATGACGTCATGTCACCGCTACTTTTATTTTTCTTCAGTCCTTTCCTATAAATAAAAATAAAAAAAATGTTTCCATTAGGGGAAATAATGTTGACGGTTTGAAACCTGGGATAAAAAGAACAAAGATAAAATCAGATTCTTCTACTACGGCGTAGCGTTGCTTTCTGTCGTAGCGCGATGCAAGGGGCCTAAAAGAGCATCAAATGAAAGTTAATTTTAATCATGTTTGTTTTTACTTCTTAACTTAAATCCGAGCAGTGGACTGGCTTACGGAAGTTTCGAAGACAACTTTGGGTTTTTGAGCGAGTCCTGACTCTATCGTAAACATTTCCATGGTTTAAATGGAGTTTTGGAGAGACATCATCTTTAGGACGCCATTTAAGTGTGCTGTCGTTTGATGTTTTGTTGTTGTTTTTTTGAGCAAAAATTGATAGAGCATTAAGAGAAGACACTTTAAAAATAATAAATCTCCCATAGGAGACAATGTATTTTTTTTTTCAGAGTTGCGTCGTAAACGGAGTGGTTTGAAAATCATATAATTTGTAACAGACTACTACACGCTTTTTAGACAAATTCACCAATAGATGAATTTATTAAAACATAAATTCACCGTTACATGATTTCAACAAAACGTGATTTAACAAATACAGGTATTCAAACTGAGCCAATCCCAAGCATGTGGCCTGGGATTCAAGCCCCACCAACGACCAAGTCAAGTCAAATCATCATCTGCACCCCCGGCGGGATGGGACTCGGATGGCAACTCATCGAAGAGGAGGAAGCTCTAAATCAAAACCCTGAGAAGGAGTCCCGTAGGCGGATAACATTGATACAATGAAACATTCCGACAAAATTCCTGCGACGCTACTGGTGCCAAGCCGTACCTTCCGTATGTGGCGTTCCCTGGGTTTGTCCGGGTGCGTGGAGAGAGGCGATTTGTTAACTAGGGAACCAGTTTATACTCCTAAAGAAGAAAAAAAAGCCTAGGCTTTGTGGATTTCATCCAGAGAAATTCTGCACCATCGTCACATTACGAGGGACGGAGGCCAAGATTTAACAAAAAAGTGATTTAATCCATATATACCAAACACAAAATTTAAATATATATATATATATATATATATATATATATATATATATATATATATATAATTAAAATAAAAATAGAATTACCTTATGAGAAGCTTACAACTATGACGTAAGAGAAAGAATTCTATTCATACAGTTCTTGTTCCTATGGGCAGCCAAACAACTGGTGCTTTCCCTTTATGCCGGATTACGCCCCCTTTTGACCGCTCGCACCCCCCACCCCAGTTTTCTTTCAATATGTCGCATTTGTCATGCTCCAGGCGGTATCGTCTGATTCAGTTAGGCTGTTAGCATGAAAACGTGCCCCACGAACAAACCAGGGACGTTGCTTACACCCATCCCTTCTCTCTCCCCTTCCCTAGAATCATTACGGTGGCTGGATTAGACGTGAACGTTTAAGAGGCTTCATAAAGGCGTTAATAATCTTATAATTTCTTTACAATTTGATAAAATAAGTATATAATTTTTACAATTTCATAAAATAAGTATATTATAATCTTTACAATTTGATAAAATAAGTATATAATCAGGGTGAACTTCCCATCTCATACTTTAACGTAGCATTATAGCTTACTGGGTTACTGAGCCAAATGATAACTTTTTTTTTTTTCTTTAAAAAAAAAAAAAAAAAAAAAAGTTCGAAATGATTTAATTCCACCAACACAAAGAATCACAGAAGAAGTTTTATTTTTTTTTTTTATTTATTTAAATGCATGTTTCTGTCATTGCCTTAAAAATACATTAAACAAACATCTGAATATCGTCTCAAGGACACGCCCTGAATTCTTAGAATTCTGCGCCTTTTTGGACTTTTCCAAGAATCCTGAGAGGGCCGTGTTGGCGGTTAAAGTCAAACACTGAACTGAATGGATGGAATCTGTTTTTTTTTTAATTTTTATAATATCATTTTATTGCTTCAAGTACAACACAATTGTGATGCTGATTCTTTGGATTTGCGTTATTGAAGTCTAGGGAAACTAATTTTTGGGATTCAAAACATTTCTCCTCTGAAAAAACACATTTTAGTTTTCCGAAACATTGCTCATTTTTGTGTGTGGAATAGTCATTACATTTTGACGAGACTAGTGACGTCATGTACTGAAGACAACAGTGTAGGCGAGCCCAAAATCCACGTGCATGTCTGCCGAGGCACCTGTAAGCCTTGCACTTGCAGTCTAGAACATGTATAATAGAAATCAATCGATGAATTATGCCCCCCCCCCGGTTGATTATAACCAAAACCCTTTTACGATTATCTAAAGACGCTTGGGTGAGGTTTGCCGATATTTGCACTAAGCGAATTCCCAGCATGCTGCGCAACAGGAAGTGGAGTAAAAACCCCTTTTTCACGAAGTCGATCAATTGTGTTCTTTCGTTTGCATTCCAGAAAATCTTTGTTTTATATTTGTCTCAAGGCAATTCGCATCGTGTTATAACGAAGACTTTATAAATAAAATAACACGACTGTCACCACCCCCCTTCCCCCCAAACCTGCAAGGCAAACGCTGAAAAAAAAAAGTTTTCACTAATGTCGAATCTTCCCCACGCATGAGTACTTTGTTAGATCACTTTTGGACAGGGAAATTATCCAGAAAATCCCCCCCCCCCCCTCAAATATCATTTCATGAAGTCCATGATGACGCCCAACTCAATGGAAGGCAGATCTCCGGAGGCCCAAATAGCACTTAAGTTGAAATGTCATTATGTCGTATCTGGCTGGAAAAGAAACAAAAAAATGGAAAAAGGGGGGGGGG
>CAXITT010000364.1:572902-585772 GCA_964033795.1 Lymnaea stagnalis
AAAAAAAAAAAAAAAAAAAGCAAATAATGAACAAGGACAGCGATAGATATCCTACAGATATTGCAAAAAAAGAACATTGAATGGGGTCAATGGAATAAAAAAAAAATGTTTTTCTCTTACAAAGTTGTGGGTTGAGAGTTAGAAACATCAATAATTTTCTTTCAAATGACGTAATCTGAAGTTGTTTGGCTGGAAGAATTAGACGAGATAGATCTTCTTTTTTCTTTTTTAAATTAAAAACCTTTATATGAAATTCGCTTTTGTTGGTGTGTTTCAGTGCAGCTAAATACTCGGAAGGCAAATTGACCCACCACACGTCATCTCATCGATCTGAAACTTGACACATAGAATCGTTGCCGAAAATAACACATTCTATCAAAATTCAGCCCCACCCACCAACACCAACTCCAAAAAAAAAAACCAGTTTGTCCTGATTATCGAAGGGTGTTAATTATTTGTTTTTTTCAGTAGATGGAAGTGTTTTGGTGAGGAGATTAAATGTGCAACTGTGTGCTTTGCATTCGTGACGTATTTGGGTATGGGAGATGATGCTGTTACTTCCTCAAAAAAAAAAAAAAAAAAAAAAAAAAAAAAAAAAAAAAATACATTACTGTAAAAAAATAACATGTATCCTTGAAGGGGAAAAGGAATGAAATTGGAAGGGTATTTTCACAAGACGTTTACTCATTTACATAATCGCTTCTTAATAAATGATAAATCACGTCACAATGCTAAGAAATATGATTTTTTACGAAAAACCTATGTTTTTAGGTGGGGAGGGGTATTATAATTATTTTATTTTTTTTTACCTTAAAGTGCATTTGCGTCATTTGGTTGTGCGCATAGAGCAGAGGCCTGGCACATCGCATGGTTTGATGTGTTGGAGAAAAGAAGCTCTCCACCAGATTTGAGTCGATTGGGGGGGGGGCGACTTCTAATCCACTGGTTTTTTGTTGTATGCTACTTGTGGTTAGTGGTCAGCGAAGCGTCACAGGGTCAGTGTTTTTCAAGTTTAAAATTTAACATTTGTGAATTTATTATTTTTTTTTAAATTCATCGAAAAAAACTGATCATTCTTTAAAAAAACAAAAACAACAAATAATAATTATCTCGATATACATCTTTGACTGTAACGCTACTTTCAATAAGAGCACAAAATTAAATTCCTAGAAATAAGCACTAGTTACGATTCTTTTAAATTGCGTTGGTTTAATGCAATTTTTGTTAAGACACATTAGTAGATGGAAAGATCACGCTCTGACGGCACCGCTGTTTTGTGGGTTATGTAATTAGTTAGTTGTGTGAAAAATTTCAAAAGTAAAATTATAAAAAAAAAACAAAAAAAAACCTTTAGATAAATTTATTCAAATACATCGTATTGGTTTGAGCCTAAAGTCAATGAATTCGCTTTCAAATGATTACAAAAAGAAAGTCTGTACAGAAAAGATATTTATTTTAATTACATTTTTTTTTTAAAATAAAAAAAATTAAGTTTCTTCTACATTTGATTAGAATCCTTTGGCTTCATAGATTTTTGCCATTTTACCCTTCTGCACATACGTTCTTTGCTTAATGAATTTTAAGAAATTGTAAGTTTTAAGGAAGTTATTTTCTAATTTTTATTGTTGCGTTGAAACTCTTCTTCGAAAAAATGTGCTTTTCATTTTTCCTTTTTAACTATTTTTTTTTTTTAATTCTTTTCAAAACTTCTTCCGAGAGTAATATTGAACGAACCCCCCCCCCCTTTTTGGCTCGGAAGCGCCCCATGTGTTACTAATGGAAGAGAAAAATACCCGTGGATAGTTTACCCCCCCCCCACAATACTCCTTTGTTCAAGAAGACGTTTAGTTTGTGTTGGAACAGCTCGGTTAGCGTTAGATTTTCAGTTCATCAAAAAATTAACGAAATCGTTCGTGTACAGTATCGCCAGTCTTGGGTATGTGTCAAAAATACTATTGTAAATGTGTTACATTTGAGCAAAGAAAATATTGAAAAAAAAACAATGATAACCAGCTAGATTTTAACACAGAGCGTGAACACATTCTTTAACAATAGTCTAACCTTTAAGAGAAGAATGATCACGTTGTACTAGTCTAGCCTTTACGAGATGTGTGATCACGTTGTACTAGACTAGCTTTTAAGATAAGTGTGATCACGTTGTACTAGTCTAGCCTTTAAGAGAAGTGTGATCACGTTGTACTAGTCTAACAGTTTCCTGGCGTCTTTTTCAAGACCTTACCGGACATTTTAGATTCAGTGTTCACAACCTCACGGACACAGAGCTTGAATTCTCAAGGGAGGTAATTTGAGTCTTGAGCCAGTTATCCGCCCATTGTCTCCCCGAGTGATCATTTGTTGAGGATTAATGATTCATCGCCAACTATTTATTACAGAAAGAAGGAGTGGCGCCATTTCCTATCAATATTCTGCCATATTAAACCATCAATTTTGTCGTGTATGTTTGTTTTTGTTGTATGTATCTATTGATGCATTTTAAATGACAACAAAATAAAACGTGTTGCCATAAAATAATGAAACGCACGTATTCAATTTAAAAAAAAAAAAAAAGTTTATTTCAAGTAAACATTCCCGGGATCCATCCAGATTAGAGGAGATTAGAAATTGCACACTTTTCAACTGCTCAATTCGTTTTTAGTTTGGGAGGGGGGTTCGGTGGGGGCGGGGTTGTATTGTGGAATTGTTATTGTCCAGCTTGTCGTAGTAATTTTTTTGTTCAACTGTGAATTGCTTTTCGGGTTTGTTGAATATTTTGAGATCCTCTACGTACCAAGCATCTCCACACCCAACGCCAGCCCACCCCCCCTTCCACCCACCCCTCCCCTCTCATTTGTTGTAAGTTATTCGCTAAGACAGCCACGGGTACTGACCTGCTTGGTCAAGTCATTACTGACGGCTTACGGCAATAAACCTGTCCGCTATTGGGGTTAGACAATCCATGGTTTCGGTTATGGCTAGATTTAGCTGACAGGAACAGCCGATATGAATAGCTGATTTTGTATTTATTTGTTCCGTCTGTTTGTTTGTTTTTACGTTGTTTGGTAACAACGCTATTTAAAATAAACGAGTTTTTTTGTTGTTTTTTTAAATTTTTTTTTAGTAAGAAAATGTTGATGTATCTTGAATAAATTATGACAAATTAGTACAAATTTATCACAAGAATGACGAAGATTTGTTAACAAAATACTATCCACGTTGGAAACTTTTGAAACGTAGACTTCATGATGAGTTACATGTAGAAGAAAAACCATCCATTGGCCTAAGTAATATAACTCACCTTTAATCCACGGGGACAAAAAGGTCAAACAGTGTATAAGCGACACCAGGTCTGTTGTCTACGCACTTGAACTTATCAGATCAGGATTTTTCCATAAGTGTTAATACGAGTTTTTTGTTTGTTTCTTTGTTTGTTTCTATGTTTGTTTGTTGTTGGTTTTTTTTGAAAACGGTAGCATTCAAGGATTTTGCCTCATGTTTCTTGCTGTTTGAAAGCCCTACAGCTGCTCAGATTGCTGTCTCTGCTGTTTGAAAGCACTACAGTTGCTCAGATTGCAGTCTCTGCTGTTTGAAAGCACTACAGCTGCTCAGATTGCAGTCTCTGCTGTTTCAAAGCACTACAGCTGCTCAGATTGCTGTCTCTGCTGTTTGAAAGCCCTACAGCTGCTCAGATTGCTGTCTCTGCTGTTTGAAAGCACTACAGCTGCTCAGATTGCTGTCTCTGCTGTTTGAAAGCCCTACAGCTGCTCAGATTGCTGTCTCTGCTGTTTGAAAGCCCTACAGCTGCTCAGATTGCTGTCTCTGCTGTTTGAAAGCACTACAGCTGCTCAGATTGCAGTCTTTTAGAATGTGAACGCTGATCCTTAATACGAAGCCATACCACGTGAAAATCTGTGCAGACCGGCAGGTGGCGTAAATCAAGATTGCAATTGATACCATACATAACGCATACTTTCATTTTAGCTCATCTTTTGGGAAAAGTGGTGTTGTTTTTCAATATTTTTGGTTTTTGTCATTTTTTAAGCAATTGTTACGAAATTTGTTTGGTTTTTTGGTCGAAAGAAGGCCATTTAAATAAATAAATCTTCAACTATTCCTTATAGAGGTTTCTCCAAATCACTATAGGCATTTCACCCACTTCCTATAGAAATTTCACCTACTTCCTTCACCTACTTCCTATAGAAATTTCACCTACTTCCAATAGAAATTTTACCCACTTCCTATAGAAATTTGACCAATTTCCTAAAGAAATTTGACCAACTTCCTATAGACATTTCACCTACTTCCTATAGAATTTTGACCAACTTCCTATAGAAATTTCACCTACTTTTTAAAGAAATTTGACCTAATTCCTATAAAAATTCGGCCAACTTCTGTTAGAAGTTTCATTCACTTAATATAGAATAGTATTTCTAAATCTTTTTAAAATAATTTTTTTATATAATCTGCACCGCTAAGAAATGTTTGTAGACGTATCGCACTCCCTAAAGATGTATCACTGCACTGAAAAAGTGAGGAAGATGTATCACTGCACTGAAAAAGTGAGGAAGATGAATCACTGCTCTGAAAAAGTGAGGAAGATGTATCACTCACTGAAAAAGTGAGGAAGATGTATCAGTGCACTGAAAAAGTGAGGAAGATGTATCACTCACTGAAAAAGTGAGGAAGATGTATCACTGCACTGAAAAAGTGAGGAAGATGTATCACTGCACTGAAAAAGTGAGGAAGATGTATCACTGCACTGAAAAAGTGAGGAAGATGTATCACTGCACTGAAAAAGTGAGGAAGATGTATCACTGCACTGAAAAAGTGAGGAAGATGTATCACTGCACTGAAAAAGTGAGGAAGATGTATCACTGCACTGAAAAAGTGAGGAAGATGTATCAATGCACTGAAAAAGTGAGGAAGATGTATCACTGCACTGAAAAAGTGAGGAAGATGTATCAATGCACTGAAAAAGTGAGGAAGATGTATCACTGCACTGAAAAAGTGAGGAAGATGTATCAATGCACTGAAAAAGTGAGGAAGATGTATCACTGCACTGAAAAAGTGAGGAAGATGTATCACTGCACTGAAAAAGTGAGGAAGATGTATCACTGCACTGAAAAAGTGAGGAAGATGTATCACTGCACTGAAAAAGTGAGGAAGATGTATCAATGCACTGAAAAAGTGAGGAAGATGTATCACTGCACTGAAAAAGTGAGGAAGATGTATCAATGCACTGAAAAAGTGAGGAAGATGTATCACTGCACTGAAAAAGTGAGGAAGATGTATCAATGCACTGAAAAAGTGAGGAAGATGTATCACTGCACTGAAAAAGTGAGGAAGATGTATCACTGCACTGAAAAAGTGAGGAAGATGTATCACTGCACTGAAAAAGTGAGGAGAAAAAATAGATTCTCGTATAATCGCTTCTTTCTCAAAGCCTCAGATACCCACCCGGATACACTTGCCCCACTTAGGGCACGTCTGCTCTAGAAATGTCAAGATTCCTTTGAAAGATTAGTTTACCTTCACCTCTTGCACCGGCAGCAAACAGTATTTGATATGACCAAGAAATCAAAATGAAGTGTTTTTATAAAATGCATTCTTACATCCAATGTTCACCCAACTTATAACCCACTGCTCACGTAACCGCCCGGTTTAGTCATCCAAGCCACGGCGCACTAGGGCGCCAACCAAGTAAATTTTTATGTGCAAATGCCCGGCCCCACAAAAACGATTTTTAAATCGCTCGGTTTAATTAACAAACTTTTAGTTCTTCTCAGTACACTTCCACTAAGCATGTTAACGTAAGTGTGCTATTGTCGTGACGACAAAGACACGCAGCTGAAACAAAGTCTTTGAACTCATCTCTCAAAAGTACATTTCGCATTTTTTGACACCATTAAAAGTATAATTATTAAAGGTTTATGCATAAAACATTTTAAAAAAAGCGGTTTGAAAAGTTATTGAAAATCTAAATTAGACAAAAATAATGATTTTAAATGATCTCCTCTTTTAAATAATTTGATTAAATCACTTTATATTTTTATAAAGATTGTTTAAAAAGGATGTTCTACAGAGGAAGCTATTTCCAAAGATAAAAACTGGTACTCTACAGAGAAAGCTATTTCCAAAGATAAAAACTGGTACTCTACAGAGAAAGCTATTTCCAAAGATAAAAACTGGTACTCTACAGAGAAAGCTATTTCCAAAGATAAAAACTGGTACTCTACAGAGAAAGCTATTTCCAAAGATAAAAACTGGTACTCTACAGAGAAAGCTATTTCCAAAGATAAAAACTGGTACTCTACAGAGAAAGCTATTTCCAAAGATAAAAACTGGTACTCTACAGAGAAAGCTATTTCCAAAGATAAAAACTGGTACTCTACAGAGAAAGCTATTTCCAAAGATAAAAACTGGTGCTCTACAGAGAACTCTATTTCCAAATATAAAAATACTGGAGTTCTACCGAGAACTCTATTTCTAAAACTAAAACCTGGTGTTCTACACATAACTCTATGGCCAAAGCATATATCCGCCTCGTGTCCGTTTTGTGGGGGAGGTAGGTGGCAGGCAGACATCAATTTTCTTATCATATACTCTCCAACCGTTATTAAATTTGCAACGCGCCATCTCCATTTAGAATCTGGGGTCCCAGGGGTAGGTAATCCACATGTTTTCATTTCCACATAATTTATCTCCATAACAGACCCCCATATTTATGTCTTCTTAACACGTCTTTGGCTGATGGTCAAGCCAGGGAAACGATGGCATGGAGGGAGGGGGGCAGGTTAACGTTGTTTTGCGTTGGCGATAGCGCTGTGTCCGTCAATAGTGATTAGTCCGTCAATAGCACTGTGTCCATCAATAACACTGTGGCCGTCAATAACGCTGTGTACTTCAACAGCGCTTTGGCCTTCAATAGCTGTGTGTCCGTCAATAACGATGTGTCCGTCAATAACGATGTGTCCGCCAATAACGATGTGTCCGTCAATAGCGATGTGTCCGTTAATAACGATGTTCCCGTCAAAAAACGATGTGTCCGTCAATAACGATGTGTCTGTCAAAAACGATGTGTCCGTCAATAACGATGTGTCCGTCAATAACGATATGTCCGTCAATAACGATGTGTCCGTCAATAGCGATGTGTCCGTCAATAACGATGTGTCCGTCAATAGCGATGTGTCCGTCAATAACGATGTGTCCGTCAATAGCCCTGTTTTAAATACGCTGTAACACTTAAACCGTGCATGCCATTACTGTGGAAGCTTCTCAATCTGAGTTTGGCGGCACACAATATCACCAGTGCGCCACACTCTGCAGAAAGTTGCATCTGCTAAATGAATGCGGCACAATAAGTCCCCAAGTCCAACGTGCCTGCTCTTGGCGTCATACCCGAGGTCAGAGCAATATATATATATATATATATATATACACTAGGGCTCACCCTGCTCAATTTGTTTTAACCCTTTCCGGGGTATTTTGAGACAGTACATGGTGGGTCCTACTGTTACCAAAAAAAAAAAAAAATAATAAAAAAATTAACGTCCCATTTTCTATAATATGAAACTGAATCTACTGCCCCATATTATCGCAAGGAGACTGCATCGCCTTCCTCAGCTGTGTGTGCCAAAAAGTAACCCGCTAGGAACAGGCAGTTGCCGGATCCCAGAATAGAGATGATGTTGTACAAAAACCCGTAGACAGAGAAGATAATGTCTTTGATTTTATAACAATAATTTAGGAAATAACGACGCAGTACAACGAATAGAGCAATACCTTTCAAAGTTTCAAAGTCAGGAAACTTTTCAAAACAAAATAATTCCTTTCTAAACAAAATAAAAGATTTCAGCCTATTTACTAGAGTTTAACCGCTACCGTGATACCTGCTGCTTGACAGCTTTTTTTTCCCATCCAGTACTATTAATATAAAACATGTTGATGGGGGGGGGGGGGCGGCTGTGAAAAAGAAGCAGGACACCCCAGAAGCAAAATATATAAGACATACTTCTAAGAAAGTTCTTAATTGGGATATTTTGACAAAAGATAATTAAAAAATTTGAAAAAATGCTGCTTTTTAAAGGATTTAAAATATACGATACGATCTACACGGCAAAATAGCCACCGGGGTGAATTTAAAACCGCCGAACTTTGTAACCGAGTACATTTTAGCAGTATCGAGTTTCTAACATGCCCAAGTTTAACCTTTCATTTCGCGGTGACCGAGTAATATGTCCGGGCAACATCGAGCCAAGGCGATGCCGTAATTACAGGATCGGGTATCGAGGTAAACGAATATGTTTTGAAACAAGCCATAATTAATGTCGTGTCCGATTTACCACCCCCTCCCCCTTCCCCCCCCCCTCCTTGTGCGATCTGAGAAGGTTGCTAAGAGGCTGGGTTTCTCTTCCAGGCAACACAGCGAATTATGATCACATGTTCTCTGAAATGATCCTCAGACAAATCACTCGAACCTCTAGCTAATTTCATTGTGGGCCATTTCCTATATCTCAAAAAAAATATTGGTGATGGTTCATTTACTCTACGCGAAGACGTCGTGATTTTTCATCTTATCAGATATCTATCTGATTTTATTTCTGGACCCTAGTTTTTCCTGTCCCGGAAGCGACGTCAGTATCTTCAAGATGTTGCGTTGTTCTGGTAAAATGTTTAAATATTGAATAGTTATTCACACAATTTTTACAATTATATTCCTCGTAAGTTTAGACATGGAGCCAATCGTCAGAGTTTGGCAGGTAAAACTAGATTTCTCCTAAAAAAAAGAATTAATTAGGTCTGAAATTAGGAAGGATAAAGCTGGAAAAAAATATTTATATTTTTTTCTAATATTGGATGTTCAAATGCAGTTCTTTCAAATTTCAAATGGAATAAAGTGTTGTGAGAGAAGGCTAAATTCGAAATAAATAAAAATCACTTTGAAAAAAACCACCAAATGAAAGATGATGTGACTTTCGATTACCTAGGGAGTAAGAACACAAACCATGTACTGGTCATGGTGACTCGGACATCCGCGCAAACGATCATCACGAGAGACTTTCATAACCTTGACATTGAGATAATCTGGCATGATAAGTCCTTCACAAAACTAACCGTAAGAGAATGTCCACGTTATAGCCTTAAAATGGATTTATGACTCACAGCAGGAATGAAAAAAAGAAAGAAATGAAATCGGATTTTGATGTTAGGGCTTGATTAGCACCCAATCTGGGCTTAAAATGACACCAACGTTCAACCATTAAGACTATCCCACCAGTACCACCAGTAAGACCAGTACAACCAATATCACCAATACACCAGTACCACCAATTCCACCAATACCACCAATTCAACCTATTCCACCTATTCCACCAATTCCACCAATACCACCAGTATCACCAAAACCATCGATTCCCCCAAAACCACCAATTCCACCAATATCACCAATACCGCCAATTCCACCAATACCACCAAATCCAAAAATATCACCAATACCACCAATTCCACCAATACCACCAATTCCACCAATATCACCAATACCACCAATTCCACCAATACCACCAATTCCACCAATATCACCAATACCACCAATGCCACCAATACCACTAATTCCACCAATTCAACCAATACCACCAATTCCACCAATACCACCAATTCCACCAATTCCACCAATACCACCAATTCCACCACTACCAACAATTCCCCCAATACCACAAATTCCACCAATATCACCAATAGCCCCAATACCACCAATTCAATCAATATCACCAATACCACCAGTACCACCAATTCCACCAATATCACCAAAACCACCAATACCACCAATTCCACCAATATCACCAATACCACCAATTCCACCAATATCACCAATTCCACCAATATCACCAATTCCACCAATATCACCAATACCACCAATTCCACCAATACAACCAATTCCACCAATATCACCAATACCACCAATTCCACCAATGCCAACAATTCCACCAATGTCACCAGTACCACCAATTCCACCAATACCACCAATACCACCAATACCACCAATTCCACCAATATCACCAATACCACCAATTCCACAAATACCACCAATTCCACCAATATCACCAGTACCACCAATTCCACCAATACCACCAATTCCAACAATATCACCAATACCACCAATACCACCAATTCCACCAATATTACCAATACCACCATTTACACCACTACTACCAATTCCACCAATATCACCAATACCGCCAATTACACCAATACCACCAATTCCACCAATATCACAAATACCACCAATTACTCCAATACCACCAATATCACCAATACCGCCAATTACACCAATACCACCAATTCCATCACTATCACCAATTGCACCAATACCACCAATTACACCAATACCACCAATTCCCCCAATATCACCAATACCACCAATTCCACCAATATCACCAATACCACCAATTCCACCAATACCACCAATTCCACCAATATCACCAATACCACCAATTCCACCAATACCACCAATTCCACAATATCACCAATACCACCAATACCACCAATTCCACCAATATTACCAATACCACAATTTACACCACTACCACCAATTCCACCAATATCACCAATACCGCCAATTACACCAATACCACCAATTCCACCAATATCACCAATACCACCAATTACACCACTACCCCCAATATCACCAATACTGCGAATTACACCAATACCACCATTTCCACCAATATCACCAATTCCACCAATACCACCAATTCCACCAATATCACCAATACCCCCAATTACACAAATACCACCAATTCCCCCAATATCACCAATACGACCAATTCCACCAATACCGCCAATTCCACCAATACCACCAATATCACCAATACCACAAATTCCACCAATACCGCCAATTCCACCATTACCACCAATACCACCATTACCACCAATACCACCAATACCACCAATACCACCAATACCACCAATACCACCAATACCACCAATACCACCAATACCACCAATACCACCAATACCACCAATACCACCAATACCACCAATACCGCCGGGCCATTTCATTCTTCTAACGAAACACGTTTTTTTTTTTTTTTTTTTAATGGGAACAAGGGGGAGACTGGATCACGTGAGTCTTATTAGGAGCAAGCATAGCTAAAATATTTGTCTGACGTTTGTTCCAAATTTACCCAACGCGATCAACTCGCTACCATTTTATAGTAAAAGAAAAAAAAATGAACTTGTATGACCTTGTTGTCTCCACACAGAGACGTCGCCAAATCGGAAATAAATATACACACAAATTATATGGTAAAATGAATTTAAAAAAATAATAATAATAATAACGACAATAATAAGCTGTCGAAACGATGTCTTCGATGACTGATGAAAACGATGTCTTCGATGACTGATGAAAACGATGTCTTCGATGGCTGATGAAAACGATGTCTTCGATGGCTGATGAAAACGATGTCTTCGATGGCTGATGAAAACGATGTCTTCGATGGCTGATGAAAACGATGTCTTCGATGGCTGATGAAAACGTATCCGGTGCAGGGTGACGCACGTTTCCACCACCCACTGTCTCTAAGCAGGGAAACGGAGAAGTCCATGGGTGAAGTCTTGGGGTATGTGAGAGAACTCTTCATGGTGAAAAATTGTTGTCCCTTTCTGAGAAGTTTTCCTTTTTTTGTCTTTTTTATTTAAATCGGTCAATCTCTTTGAGGTCAGTAACACCCACCCCCAACCCCACTTTAAAAAAAAAACGATAATTCAATCAAACTGCATGTTAAAATGATTTCTTCGAGTTTTGTTGGGGCGTGCTGTGGTCCTGAGAGTAGTTGTGTTGCTGTTGCTGTGAGCTTTATATTTGTGACGTATTTTGGTATGGGCGATGACGTTGCTGGTTGCAACGGTTTGGTAGCAGTAGTGGTGTTGCAGGAAGAAAGAAGCCACGCTGTGTTTTCAATAAAGAACCCAATCATATAGATCATTGATTCCTGTAATTATTGATCCCAAGACGTAACGAAGCCATTGAACTGATTGGTCCCTTGTTAGCAGTCGCTGACACTGCAAGCCTAAATCGCAGTGTACCGCTTAATGTCCATGAACCCGCAACCTCCATCAACCTACCCCCCCCCACCCCACTATCCATTAGCGTCCACCACTTGACCCCTTTTAGTAAAGGTTGTTTAAGGTCTCGTGGATATTGTTGAAATTTAGATGACATGAATACTTCATTAACGGCTAGATTATTGGGGTGAGCAAGTCACCTACATGGTGTTGTTAGCCGATGACCAAAAAACAAACTTAACTCGATATTTGTTGGGGGTTTATTCATATCATAATCGGTGACGTAATTGTAGAAATGGTTTCATTATGCCGGATGACGTAATGGGATGAAAAAAATTATACGCGAAGGGTAAGGGGGGCGTAATTCCAATTATAAATTAACTGGTATAGCATTTCAAGGGATTTTTCGAGATAAAGAAATGTGTCCTTTTGAAATTTGCACGGCTCTTTATCCCTTCTCCCCCCCTTTTCCTTTTTTTTACCCCCCAAAAAACGTAAACTTATAGAAATGTAGACGCCACTGTGCTTAGGGGTGAGTTTGCCCCCTTACTCATACGACGGCCCCCTTGTCCTCCTCTCCCCTCTCCCCCTTCCATTCTCTTGGCTAATTCTGAAGAACGAGATCGATATGTCAGACATCAAGCGCTGTGGGGGGCAGGGGGCCTGGGGGTGGGGTCTAGGCAAAGAGGCGCCTGTCAGCTGTGACTTGTTGACTGGCTTTCCTGGACAGAAACATGGGCTTAATTTTTGACATGACCGTTTAATGATGGGCTGTGATTTAGAGTACTGCCCCTCCCCCCCCCCCCG
>CAXITT010000364.1:587454-598776 GCA_964033795.1 Lymnaea stagnalis
TTTTTTTGTTTTTTTTTATTTTATTCATTCATTTATTTATTTATTTTTTTTTTTTTTACAAATAGATATAAATGTTGTTTACATTTTAAAATTATTTTGATCATATAACTTGATTATCAAATGTAAAAAAAAATGACCAAAGAAGCACGTCACGTCTTCTTCTTTTTGATTGTTTGTTTGTTTTCTTACAGCCGGGTTTTACCCCGAAAACCCAAAGAAATAAACCGAGTAAAAACCCTTATCATCAATTCAATTGTGTTGCATTGCTACATCTGTTGGCTGCCCATGCCCGTGTGCTACATCTGTTGGCTGCACATGCCCGGGGTACGTGCAGAAATAATTCGGCCGTTGAGAACTTAATACAAACTTATTTAAACTCAGAATAGCAACTTGGAATGGAAGATGACCTCAACCGTTGAAATGTGAACGATGGAGGAGAGTACACAAAATCCTATATGTAATTTTAAAAAAAAAAAAGATTTCTTGAAAGTCTTGGGGAAAAGGTGGATAACAATCTCCAGTATAGCTCAATTTTGTTTTTTTTATTAAATAGTTGTTAATATATATATATATGTCATTTTTCTTTTTGTTGTAAAATATTGAAGGAAACGGAGGACACACATTGATTGGCTTTCAAGGTGCGGTGTGTGTTTGCTTCTCTTAGTTAAACTTGCTTAAGATGAGATGGAAATTCAACGTAAAATCTTTATTAAGCTCCGCGGATTCAGAAGCGCTACAAGGCTTCATATTATCAAACGAAATGGTTCAGTGGCCAGCAGACATGCTTATGTTACTACTCTGTTTTAACACCGACTTACAGGTGTGCTATCTTGTACTATTTAAACGCTGATTGACATCATTCACCTCGTGATCTTCTGTTGTGGATTATCTTACACTGTGGTGAAACGACTCTGTTAAACATAATCGTCTTTCTTACATTATTCGTAAGTCTGGGAATAATTATAGGACTCTACGGCCAGTCGAAAAGCTACCACAAAGATGTTGGCCAACATAAGGGCAAACAGACGAAGGCCTGCCACCAAGATCTTGGCCAACATAAAGGCAAACAGAGCAAGGTCTAACACCAAAATGATGGCCAACATAAGGGCAAACAGAGCAAGGCCTACCAACAAGATGGTGGCCAACATAAGGGCAAACAGAGCGAGGCCTACCACCAAGATGATGGCCAACATAAGGGCAAACAGAGCGAGGCCTACCACCAAGATGGTGGCCAACATAAGGGCAAACAGAGCAAGGCATACCACCAAGATGATGGCCAACATAAGAGCAAACAGAGTGAGGCCTACCACCAAGATGATGGCCAACATAAGGGCACATAAAGCAAAGCCTACCTACATATTTTTCAAACATATTAAAGTCATAATTTCTATAGAAAACAATTTCTATTATGTTTCAGAAGAGTGGTAATTAATATTCTTCTTTATTTTCTTTCTTCCTATTTGGAAAGGGGATGGGAGGGAAAAAAAAGGGGGGGGGGCAGGAGTTATGTTTTTATAAAACCCAAACAAATAACAAAGGTGGATCCTTGTAAGAGAATAATATCATTTTGACCAGGTCATTACTGCCAGAACTCGCAAGAGACTTTAATTAAACTTCAAATGAGACTCGGTTTATTTTATCTGTTTCTTTTTTGTTTTTCTTTTTTTTTTGTTTTGTTGCACACAACAATGTCAGTAGCGGAAGTCATTGTCATATTTTAGGTTTAGGGGTGGGGTGGGGGGCCCTCGCCGTGTCCTCCGTTACCATGGCAACTGACAGCAGCGCTCCAAGCACTCGTCCTACGCGGTATTCGCCGGCACTTTTGTGCTATGGCGGTCAAAATCTCCTTGAACGAGGCTTTACGAGACTGTACGAGACGACCAGTCCAAATAACGAAGCCCTAAAAAAAAAGTCTGTTTCACTGACAAGTGGGATAGACACAAACCGTTCAGCAAGGGGCTTAATTTCCGACTGTCGTAACACAATGGTTTTGTTGTATGGACTACAAAAGATGGCTGTTAACAAAATGTTATTGTTGTATGGTTACGAACAGTTTAGTATCAGATGACCATTACGACGTGTTATTGTTGTATATGATGTAGTCAGGGTGTGTTGTTGTTGTTATTTTGGTGCGTCTCTGATTGAATAAAAAAAAATAGAAACTTTTTTTCGTACGGTGCGGGATTACATCTTTTTTTTTTTTTTTTTAATCATGGGTTTCTTTTTGCCCGCTGGAACGGTGCTCAGCGATAATCCCCCGTTCTTTGACTTCTATGTTGACTTCCCTCATGGTCTAGGAGACAATGGAAGAACTATGATTTCTTCTTGTAACGTCCCACATTATTTCACTAAAGTGTATAAGCCCTCTCGGCGTACGTTACAAGGACTAGAAATGCATTTAACACATCACTTTTCGTTACATGTCCATAGCCTTATCCTCAAATGCGATTTAACTGCATCCAACGTTTAGTTACTATTCTATTGATTTCCAATATAATAGTTTAACGGAATAAATTCATTCAATATTGTGATGAACTTTAAGCATCAAGTCGCGATCTTGGTTTTCGTTAACTTGGGAAATAAAGCTAATAATACCAATGATCTTTTTTGGGGTCTCAGCGCCCATAAGTGCGAGCTTCTATAGCGGAGTATTTCAAACAAATAATGAGAAAGACGCTTATATATATATATATATTATGGCATTCTGCGTCTTCGCGAGACGATGGAGTATCTATGGACACTTCATCAAATGGCTCACTCGGCCGATGCTGGAATGTCCGTCTCCACTGCAATCCTCGCAGGAGAACCATTTTTTTTTTTTTTTTTTTGTTTTTTCTTTGTTTATATGGTTATCTTTTTTTTTTTTTTTTTTTTGCTTGTGCTTTGTTTCGCGCATCTTCTGCCTGTTTGATTCCTTCATACACTGCTGTTCGCCACCTAGAACCCATTCTTTGACTTCTATGTTGGCTTCCCTCATGTTGCAAACAACCTTACCTGGCAACCGTGGCCTTCCAATAAGTCTTGCCCTTTCTGTCAACTCTCCATGCCGCAGATCTTTTTGGATACGGCCTTCCTCAATTCTCTTTACATGACGTGACCAGCGATGGCACCTCTCGAACCGCACATTTTTTCACGCCAATGAAATCAACAATCATGCAGGTTCTCTACAACTTCGGAAGGGCCTGTTCTAGGTTCACCACTTTATATTAGATAGGAAGGGGGTTTTAACAATGGCTGGGACAACAGCCAAATATCATCAATTTAAATCCTAGACCAGAGAAATTTGATTTGTTGTGTTTTATTATGTTGTACAATATGTATGAATCAATTAGTATTCCCTGCAAAATTATAGTTTTAGTTTATGTTATGTCTTAGTGCTAAAATTAAATTTAAAAAGTGATGGTAAATTTAAAAAGATTTACAGGTGTCAAAATAGTTCAAATGAGCATATTTCAATAAACAGTTTCCGACGGAGGCCCCCCCCCCCCGACCCCTCTTTAGCTGTAGGCTATTCCCCAAAACCCCCCTCGGGTGTGTCCCGTTTTTTTTCCAATTCATGATTTGGTCACCCTACATTAGGAGACTTGCATGATTTGGTCACCCTACATTAGGAGACTTGCATGATTTGGTCACCCTACATTAGGAGACTTGCATGATTTGGTCACCCTACATTAGGAGACTTGCAGCCGGTCCTTGCGCTGCATTTAACATGATTTCCTTTTTTTGTTTCCCCACCTTGCCCGTTCCCAGTCGTTATGTACGTGTCTCACGGCATCGCGCCGGCCCTCTGTGTCTACTAAATCAAGGATGACAGGGTTTTTAGAGCCATGGCTTTCCTTAGTACACCACTTTGGTTCCTTTATATGGCCACGTCCACATAAACATAGTTGATTAACTCATTTACCAGCATTTGCAATACCGAAAGAGGGCAGAAACTCGTTTCATTTTTATATTTTTTTTTATTTATTTTTTTTTTTTTTTTAAGCAAATGATTGCCATCACTCGTAGGGCAGTGCATAGGAGGCCAAAACAGAACTAGTGTGAGAGGAGAGCTTGATTATAGTGAATACATTCATAGCTCTGCACTTAACACAAATTCATGGAACATCAAAGCATCTTAAGTTATTTGAGATCAGGGATATCAAGTACTTAGGCAAATGAATGGATTTTAAAAAAAGAAACAAAACAAACACAGTTACTATGACAACAGAATAATCTATGTGTTTGATGATGTCATCGGCTTTGATACAACGAAGTAAATTGGCAACTTGGAACTAGGAAACATTTGATACGTTCAATGCTCTTGGTTTTTTTTTTTAAACCTCACCAAACTTAAGGGATTCGTCCAGGATTCACTGCAAGGGCCAACTCCTTTAATGGCACACTTTTCCACTATCGTTTAATTATTATTATTATTATTATTATTATTATTATTTGTTGTAAACCGCATTCAATAACGAGCTATGCACACCAATGTCCGTATTCGATATTTTTTTTTTTTACCGGAAGTGTTTTCGTGTATATCAACAGTGAAAGCCGTAATTAAAACACTCCATTCCGTGGCCGTCCGAACTACCAGCCGGCAAAAGCATCCGTTGTGTTGGCCAATGCCACGTCCTTTCTCGTTGATGTCTCTCCATGACGACGTGATAAGACGAGGCCGTGCTCAAACGCGGGACGCCAATGTTTGTGTTGGTATTAAGAATGAAAAGAGTGAGTTCTTAATTGCTCCGAGGGTTTATTTGCTTCTGCGGAATCCCAGTGATGTAACAAACTAAATGCTATATATATATTTTTAAAAAAAATATTTTTTTTTGTAAAAGGAAGTTACTAGTAAACACATGTCGCTCATATTTGCATTAGTTCTTTAATTAAAATTTTGGTTTAAAAACTATAAACACAAACGAAACAAAAATGAATATAAGAAGAAATCTTCATTTTTGTTTCGTTAATGATCAGTTTGATAAAGAAAATTTTAAGAATCTATAAGGCATATTTAAAATAAGGATCGCAAAACGGAATACCTACTTAAAAAAACAAAAACAAAAAACGGACTAAAACGAATGCTTTAAGGTATTTCATTTTCAAAAAATAAATTTATCGCATTTCATAGATTCCATGTCAGGTTTAGGGTCATATAAGTCAATAATCATTCAAAAAGGGAGCGCGAAACGGGGAGGGGGGTGGGGCAGTGATTGTTACTATGGCGACGGATTGGACAACAGCTTCGGGTGATTCCGGCCGAGCGCCGCCCCGAAGGTGACAACAGCTTCGGGTGAATTCGGCGGATGATGTGATATCTTAGCAGACTTGTTAGAGAGGAGAGTAAGAATTTTTAAAAGGCCATTTAAAAAGAGCTTCTTGATTTGAAACGAATGTGTATTAGACATAATACTCATAAATAATCAGAAACCACCCCACACATACTTACACACACACACATACACACACACACACAGACACAAGGCTGATGGCAATCATCTTAAAACTAAAATTAAAATATAACAGTCGGAAATCTAAGGATCTATAAATAGACAAGGTTGCACTCCATTTTGAGTGATATTCAAGCTTAGTTCATACAGGACTCCATACTTTACAAAAATGTAGAGAGCAGAGGTTCTCAACCAGGGAGGACAGTGTTGGGGCGATGACGGAAAACAAAGACTTTTTAAATCAAAGACAACAATAAAGCTACACACATACACTTGGCAAATCTAAGTGAAATATTCTCAATAAATATAATTCAATATTTTTTTTTTTCATTGGCTTTAAGTTGATATATTGGTAGGGCCCATCTGCTGAATTTTGAGAATATATATTTTTTTAAAAATAAAAATACCACCAAAAAAAAAAGCCAAACGATCAAGTTTCCGTGTTTCAAAAAGTTTAACGACCTCTTATATTATATTAATGAAACAAAAATATTTCTTTACTGGTACTTGTATGGTAACTTAGTCCAAGCAGAGTTCATCATAAAAAAAAAAATCAGGAAACATAAGGTCATCAATAAGACTTAATTTTTTCTCATAGGTTCGTACTCACCATACAACTGTTTGGCTGACAACTGTTTTCCAGTCCGAAAAAAAACACCAAAAAACCAAATGTACTGACTGGACAAGAATTTAAAAAAACCTGCACTACCAGTCATAGGCGCCCGCAGAAAACTTTCTAGGGGGGGGGGGGCGGGGGCAAAAAAATCGATTAACTTTCCAAGGGGGGGGGGGGATTTTTAGTAATTTTTTAAATTTAGTTTTAATTTACTGTAGCGTTTTTGTATGGTGAACGAACGGAGAGGACAAAAAAAATCGATTAACTTTCCAAGGGGGGGGGGAGATTTTTAGTAATTTTTTAAATTTAGTTTTAATTTACTGTAGCGTATTTGTATGGTGAACGAACGGACAGGACATCAGCTTAGTTACTTTCTCTTTATTTTCTCTTTACTTTAATACATTTTTTGTCTATTTTTGTCTAAAAAATGTTTATCCACTCAATCCAGGGGGTGAGGAAAAGTGCCCCCCCCCGCCTTGCCCCTACCTGCGGGCGGCCATGCTACCAGTCTAACCATAATGCAATCACCATAAGGACCAGCTCATCAAACCTTTGACTACTCTCTAAGCACGTGCAGGGAATTTCAATAGATTTTTTTTCTTCTTTTGTAACGTTTTTCAGAGAACCCTGGACTAATTAACTAACATAAAGACCAAAAAGATGTTTAGTTTAAAAGGGAATGGATTAAAACCAAGGGTTTTTTTTAATTATATTTAAACAAAAAAAAATTAACATTTTAAAAAAAGATCAATAAAAAAGAAGGTCTTTAAAGTGTTTTTGTTTTCTCTTTCTCCAAAAGTCTTTTTTGTCAGACTCCAATTTATTTTCCGGGCTAAATGTTGAATATTTTAATATAAAATAAGAGAAGCGGGGGGAAGGATTCGGCAACGTTCATTGGATGGACGTTTGTGAGAGCAGGCCCGAGAGGCCATAAGGGTGATGTAAAGAGCATCGGGGGGGGGGGGGGGGGGGGGATGGACGTGGCCGTACGGCAAAGTCTGCTTGTGTGTACGGGGCTTAATGGATTTATACACAATTCATCCATGGATGAAGGCATGGAGATTAAATAAGGAATTTTTTTTAAAAAATTAAATGACAGGTGCATTGCAAAAACAAAGTGAAAACGTGGAAAGGGGAGTTTGGCATGATAAATGAGCAACAATAAATAGCGTGATTGCGGGGCTATAGTTCGATGGATAGACACAGTATGATGATGGACACAGTGTGGTTATTATGGGAAACAGTATGATGGGGGACACGGTAAAATGGGGACACAATATGATGGGGGACACAGTACGATGAGGAACACAGTGTGATGGGGGACACAGTATGATGGCAACACGGTATCATGGAAACATGTTATGATGGGGGACACAGTACGATTGGGGGACACACTATAATGGGGGACACAGTACGATTGGGGGGACACAGTACAATGGGGAACTGTACGATGAGGGACACAGTATGATCGGGGACAAATAATGATGGGGGACACAGTAGGATCGGGGGACAGTACGATGAGGGGACACAGTATGGTGGGGGACACAAAATGATGATGGACACAGTATGATGAAGGACATAGTGTGATTGGGAACACAGTATGATGAGGGACGCAATATGATGAGAGACACGTTACCACATTACACAGTATTATGAGTGACACATGATGATGAGAGACACGTTACCACATTACACAGTATTATGAGTGACACATGATGATTGGGGCTTTTAAAAAAGTAAACCGGAAATTTAAAAAATAAAACAAAAATGAAACAAAATGTCGCTGTATGTCGAGCATAATCACAAAATCATGCTGTTTAAATCGTGGCTGTGCCTCTAAATGACTGGTGGGACGTCGTTTACCCAAGACTCCAACCATAGAACTCACCCCACTAACCTAACCTTTCAACTGTGTGTCCTTATCTTGAAAAAAAAAAAAAGAAAAAAGAAAAATGAAAAAGATCTAGCCTGCAAGAAACTAGCCAGAAATCATGTTTTAAATAAATTGTGTGATGAACTTTCTCACGAACGTTTGCAGTGAAATGAGAGCACATGATCCACCCACACAAAAAAAAAAAAGCCTACACAATTGGCACACAACAATCCATCGCATATTTTAAGTGAGTCCAGGTGCAGGAGATAGTGTTACCATAAAGCTATGAACCATGACAAAGTCAAACCGTACTAACATTTTCATAGATTCCCGATTTTGAACTGTGGAACTTTGAAAGCGGGCTTTAAATAAATAAAGTTTTCCAAGAAAACAAAAGTATTTTTAGATATGAAATGGAATTGAACAGGGAAATAATCTATAAATATAATTAACGGGAAATCCCATTTGTAAATAAACCTTTTTTTAAAAAAAATTAAATAAAAAATTAGAGTTAAGATAGACAGAACTGAAAACAAATAAAATAAATACTACTGTCACTAAACCTTTATTGCCACTTACACATTATTAACTAAATCATCTCAAATAAATATTTGTATTCCAATATGAAAAACGTGTGCAAGCTGCAAGCCTAGTCCCCCCCCCAACCCGCACGTCCAATGCTCCCCCACCACACACATAAAAATGACCCTACCCCCCTTTTTCCCCCAATTTGAATCAACTTTAAGACATCAACGTCTACTCTGCTGAAGTTTGAAACATGAAATATGTTGTTTTTTTTGTTTTTTTTATATATAACTTACTGAGACGCTGGGCTCTCTTGACTTGGCCGTGTGACAACTAAAAGACGAGCCACGATGATTTTTCAAACACAAACAAGCAAAAAATAATTCCAAGCTGATGTTTACTCCATGCGAAAAGTCGCCAACAGAAATGCCAAGGGGAGAGAAGTGGAGGAAAAGGGAGGGAAGTCGTTTCGATCCGGGCAGTTCTGATTCACGTCCGCTTTGAGTCTCAATGGAAGTAGGGGGGAAAAGAAAAGGGGAGATCACTCGGTTGGCCAGGACTGGACGATGTGGAAAATCTTGGTGCTCGGACTTGATCTCCTTGTGGGGTGAAATCGATTATGTATCTTTTTCACTGTGAGTAATCGATTACAGTTACAACTAGTAATTAACGAATGCCGTGTTACTCTATTGTATGGTATAATCTCATGTACGGTATATTCTCATGTAAGATATATTCTAGTCTATGGCATACTTACATGTATGGTATATTTTCATGTATGGTATTTTTTCATGTATGGCATAGTCTCATGTATGGTTTATTCTCATACATGTATAGCATACGAACATGTTGCAATTTGTTATAAATACCGACAGTTATTATTACCATCATTATTGCTAGCAACCACCCAACGAAAGTGACGGCTAAAACATCACTGTAAAATATAACATCACATAATACAAAAAAAGTAATAAGTGAACAGACACCATCATTAGGACAAATTAACATGTGATCTATTATATCGCTAGATGTACCTTTTTATTTATTTTTTGTTGTTGCACTCCGGATACTACTTCTCAGCTAAGTGCAATTTTTTTTTAAAATTTCTTTTTTTTTTCTTTTTTTTTTCTTTTTTTTTTTTTTTTTTTTTTTTTTTTTTTTTTTTTTTTTTTTTTTTGTTTTTTTTTTTTTTTTTGTGTTTTTTTTTCACACCTTTTTTTTTTTTTTTTGGTTTTTTTTTTTTTTTTTTTTTTTTTTTTTTTTTTTTTTTTTTTTATTTTTTTTTTCAAGTTTGACCATACTTAACTATATACCTCCCCACGTTACTATTTTTAGCTATGATGCATGACTTCTGTTTGCTGTAACTGAATACAGATGTATATTACCAGATTACAAAAACAAAAAACCCGATAAAATGTAGGGAATGTTTTCATACACTAAACATTTTACATTTCAGCTTTCGTAGCACAATAATCTCTTGAAAATAAATGTTTAAAAAAGATACGAAATTCATAATGAACTTTCTTCCAGCGGTAGTCTTTTCTTGCTAACACTTAAGCTAAATTTCAATTCTAACTAAATCTTAAAGTGGGGGAGTCAACTGCATATTCTTTCAAGGATTTCCTCCCTTGGTGCAATTTTTTTTAAGACGCGCGAAATGAATTATGTAATTTAAGTGTTATGTAAATTACTGGTCGATGTGTACATATGTGAACATGCTGGCTTGTTTTTAAGTAAATGCTAGAAATGTTAATTAAACACAAATACAATGGATGTTCATAGGACCAAAAAAAAAATGTATTGATATAGGGATTAAAGGAAAGAAGCTCGGACTCTCTATACTCTATAACGACATCAACAGATCTGAGTAGGGCGGATTGACGTGGTGCAGATTACCTTGGTGCAGATTAACGTAATACTGATAAAGTGGTGCGAATTAACTTGGTGAAGATTAAGTGGGGCAGATCAACGTGGGGCATATTAACTTGGTGCAGATTAACATGAGGCAGATCAACTTGGGGCAGATTGACGTAATGCAGATTAACCTGGTGCAGATTAACTTGGTGCAGATTAACATGAGGCAGATCAACTTGGGGCAGATTACCGTAATGCAGATGAACCTGGGGCAGATTATGTGGTGCAGCTCGTTTGATATGTGCGATTGAATGCATGTGGCAGGATCACAGGCTCAAACATTTTGGTAACTGATTATTTTTTTAGAAAATAATTGTTTTTTTTTTAAATTTCACAGAAACTTTTTTACCAAAACTTTGTAGACATAAATTAGTTGACTCTGTGGAGCTAAAACCATTATAACTTTCCGCGTTATAAGATAATCCTCATCGGTTCCTCATTGTCCTATAACGTCATCATGATATATGTAGCCTTAGTTCATTTTATTATGCTCCAAACATTCTTTTCTTTTTATTTTAAATAATATTCCTATGACAATGAAAATGAAAAACTCCTGGCCAGTCAGTGAACGTCTCACATCAAATGGCGGGGTTCTTCAAAGTCCTTGAGAACTCTGAGATGGCCGTAAAAAAAAATATATGTTATAACTTTTCGTGAAAGAAAACTGGACTAGCGATTTTTTTAAGGAGGAAGTTGGGGGGATGGCTGGTGGTGTGGGTATCTTCTTGTTAATGAAAACAAGGACAGTTAGAAGAGTATCGGAATGTCCAGGCAGCCGGACAGCTGGGATCAATGAAACAACATCGGGGGCTCGTTGTGCCAGACGCCAAACTCGAGTGGCGTAAAGCGAGGCGGCCAGATTACGGCGTTTACTGCTTGAGAGATTTGCTGAAGTGACGAGGCTCTGTCGTGGCGGTGTGAGTCCAGGCCGTTGTTTGCTTTTCTCCTCCCCCCCCCCCCCC
>CAXITT010000364.1:609854-630596 GCA_964033795.1 Lymnaea stagnalis
ATAGATAGATAGATAGATAGATAGATAGATAGATAGATAGATAGATAGATAGATAGATAGATAGATAGATAGATAGATAGATAGATAGATAGATAGATAGATAGATAGATAGATAGATAGATAGATATTGACGTAGAATTTGGGCTCGATAGGTGAAAGGGTGGAATTTTATATTATTAAAGTTTCATTTATCACATTGTGAAAACGGCACATACATATGAGTTTTCTATTTTTTGAGGACAGAGTCGAAAAGGCTAGACGGGAACGGGAACTACACAGTCCCTTAAGTGGACATTTTTTAAAAAAAGGGGGGCTACTCTTTCCAATAAACCTAAATACTTAAGGGAGGTGGGGAGAATGGGGAAGGGTGACTAAAAAATACCACCAAGGAGCCGTGGGCTTGGAAGGAAGCAATTAATTTTACGCTAGATTTGGCCATGCCGACTTGTCCCGCAGTGCTGGAAGATTTCAAGACATGAATATTCAAGAAGAAAAAACAAAACAATAAAAATGTTATCCTTTGTCATTCTCATGTGTCACACTCAATGTGTCTTTTGTTTTTACCTCCCCTCGGGAAATTTTCGTACTTCAGGTCATCATGACCACCCACCCCCACCCCCTGACTTTAATAGAAAGAAAAAAATATTCGGGTTTGTAAGTGTTGTCTTTTAGATAATCAATAGGGGAATCACGAAGATGTATCGTTTCCTATAAATAGACCATGATCAGTGTGTGATGTTCATATTAGACAAACTCCTTGGCAGTAAAATAGAATGAAGGCACGTTTCACCAAACTATTCTATATTCTTCACCAACTATGAATTGTTTCACTAAGTGTCACCCTCTCTACCCCCCCCCCCCCCCCTTTTTTCAAAAAAAAGGCAATAAAATAAAATGAAGGCACGTTTCACCAAACTATTCTATATTCTTCACCAACTATGAATTGTTTCACTAAGTGTCACCCTCTCTACCCCCCCCCCCACCTTTTTTCAAAAAAAGAGTCGCACGGCAATGAAAGTTGAAGCAAGAATAAATTTTTAATTTGTAATTACTGAATGCCAAAAGGAAAAAAAAAGAATATGTAAACAAATGTAAATTCTTCTTCACGACTTCAACTCTAGTTCATGTGAAGAAACCAAACAACACATTCAACAATACCTGAAAACTCAGCTTTTCGTACAATCGCTTTAGTTTATTTTATTTTATTTGATATTAATATGCTGATGACCCATCCGCTTACTACACTGCAGATTTAGTTCACCAACTACTTCAGAAAAACACAAAAGAAAATATGAAGCACCAAACGCTCTTCCCATGTTAATTTTTTTTTAAAGAATCTCATTTAGCGCGGGAATTTTATTTCGTGAAGTCAGTGTCATCCTATTTCCTTTATATACCCGGGACATTACCCGGAACATTACCCGCGATTACCCGGCACATTAGCTAGAAAATGACCCGGCACATTACCCCGACCTTTATCCGGCACGTTAGCTAGAGCATTACCCGGCACAATACCCAGTACATTACCCGGCACATTACCCGCAACTTTACCCACCACATTACCCGGAACATTGCTACGATATCGGCATATCGGTGAAGCAAGACAGAGAACAAATTACAGGCAGTTGACAACGATCTGTGTTTAATTTGAAAACAAAACAAAACACAAAAAAAAAAGAAATCCATTCCAATGATTGAAAGATGGCGATAATCGTCTTTTATTGCATTGCATTTTCAATCAAGCATGGTTAATACGATGATGATAGAATTGATGGCAGCCTAAGCACAGGGACGTAACTGACAAGGTTAGGGTGTGTGTGTGTGTGTGCTCACCTAAACTTGGCATATTTGGACATCGCATAAAAATGTGTATACAAATCCACATGTAAAAAATCATTTATCAAAGACACACCTGCTTCTTCCACAGACACACGTCCATCCTCTACAAAGACACACCCGCCCACTGCAGACACACAACTGGCCTCTAAAAACACACAACCCTTGCCCCCCCCTCCCCCAAGACACACAATCTACCATCTACTGACACATAAATCCATCCTTGGCAACACATCAGCCTTCTACAGACACACACACTCTCTAAATACACACCCGATTTCTAGACACAACCATTTTATAGACACACCAACTCTCTAGACACACAATAACTTTCTAGACACATCCATTTTCTCAAGAGACACACTCTAGTTACCCACCCACTTTCTAGACACTTACTCTCTATACACCCACCCACTCTCTTGACACTTACTCTCTAGACACACACCAATTCTCTAGACACTTACTCTCTAGTCACCCACCCACTTTCTAGAGACACACCCACTCTCTAAACACACAATAAATTTCTAGACACAAATCCACTGTCTCAAGACACACACAATCTCTATTCAGCCACCCACTCTCTAGAAACACACCCACAATCTAAGACACACACCCACAATCTAGACACACACCCACAATCTAGACACACACCCACAATCTAGACACACACCCACTCTCTAGACACACCCCCTCTCTAGACACACATCATCCTTTTAGAGACTTAACCCTAACTCCCCAGACTTTTGAATGACCTCCAAAGGAAACTCTAGCCTCCCCTGTCCGACGGGGCTCTTGGTGGACCCAGCTTCCCCCTCCCCCTCTCTCGGTGGAATCAGGTCGATTGGGGTGGACTAGAAGAAACTAAACTGGTCCAGTCACTGGGGTTCAGGGCTAGTTTTGAATCAGTCGATCGGATCGCACGTCCTTTCTTCCGTGACGCGTGACATAGATCTCTGTGACCTACATAGGTGTCATCAGTAGTGTTCCTAAACCGCATTCAAAGGTGCCCTTATATTATTTTCTTGCATAAAGCATCATAGCTCTCCAACGGTGATTGTGTGTGTAGTGTAGAATCTGTCTCATAAGTTACATTCAGAACGAAGTTGTGCAGAGATACAACGTTTTTATACACATATAGTGTTAAGGAGTTAAGCATCTTTATGGACACCTGTGTCTATGTCTGTGTGGACACCTGTGTCTATGTCTATGTGGACACCTGTGTCTATGCCTGTGTGGACACCGGTGTCTATGTCTATGTGGACACCTGTGTCTATGTGAGGACCTGTGTCTATGTGAGCACCGGTGTCTACGCGATGACTTATGTGCGCACTTGCGTTTCTGTGCAGACTTGCAATGTAGTGGACATTTGCGTTTTCGAGCACACTTGCGACTTGGTGCGCATTTGCGTTTCTTTGCAGACTTGGAGCATAGGAGACATTTGCGTCTTTGTGCACACCTGCGACATTTTGCACATTTGCGCTTCTGTGCAGACTTCCCGCATAGTGGACATTTGCGTTTTTGTGCACTCCTAAGTCTTGGTGCACATTTGCGTTTCTGTGCAGACTTCCCGCATAGTGGACATTTGCGTTTCTGTGCACTCCTTCGTCCTGGTGCACATTTGCGTTTCTGTGCAGACTTCCCGCATAGGGGACATTTGCGTCTTTTTGCACACCATTTTCCTTGCGCACGCCTGTGTCTCTGTGAGCACTTGTCACATTCTGCATCCACTGGATTGTCTGTTGACATAAGCGATGTGATCAACAAATGCAACCAAAGCACAACGAGATAAAGTGAGGATTATTGGAGCCTGTAGATTGTTCGGAGAGTTTGACAGTGGTGGGGGCGATTGGAGTGGATACGCGTTTAAGCTGGCGTTAATGGATGGAATGGATGCATGGATTAGTTGATGGGTGGATTATTGTGCTGACATAATGGTTCGACGACAGGACGCATGGGTGGATTGCTGCAAAGTGGATAAGTGCAGCTATAACGTTTGGTGTGTATGTTGTGTAGAGGGGGGGGGGTGAAAAATGTTTTAATTTTAACCTTTTTTTTAAAGCTGATGTTCCAGATTGATCATAAATCTGAATAAATTAATTATTAAAATGTTGTTGTTTTTTTCAAATGTGTAGTAATCCAGAATGTCTTGTTGTGATAGTAAGGGAACCAATGATTATAGTTACATTATGAATTATATAACAGGTTTCAGTATTAGGTGTACAAATCACGTCAACGTAGAACAAATCCAAATACCGCCACAGTGATCACATTACAAACACCCCCCCCCCCCCACACCCACACACACACACCCAACCCCGAACTCGCCGGGGGGGGGGGGGCACACATCAAAAAAATGTCGAATAAAGTAGCTGATCTTCCTTGTCCCTGGCCGTGAAGTGCCCCCCTCTTTCCCGCCCCCCCCCCCCTAATCTAAACAATTGTGTTGGCTCTGGCAGTGAGTGACTCTGCACCGAGGAGCCGTCGGCGATGATTGATGCGGTCCGTGACGTGCACCACAGCGGGCGCTCCGTTCGGTACGGTGAGGCCGAGAGTAAGAGCGTGGCTCTAGCGTGACAATGCATGGGTGCTGGAGTTGGAAAATACGTGATGAAAATGCGATCGCTCGTAGCTTCGACTCCGACAAAAAAAAGGCCCCCCTTTTTGACCTCGTCTCGCAGCCTTCAGTCACATGAGAACCTAGGGGAATTCAAGCAGATTTCTCATTTCTGCCGATTCTTACATTGTTCATGACATAAAGTTGTGTGTCGTGATGGGTGCGATTTAACAACAACTGTTGTTGAGAAGGATGGCTATTACTGCTGTGCCACTGGGATACCTTATGTTATCTTGTCTTTCTTTTTTTGTAAGGCAGCGCCACGAGAAGGATGTCCCAGTCCTGGTGTACGTTTTAGCAACATAGTGCTCTGAATTTAAAGTAACGCAGAATCGTAACGATTGTAAAACGCTTAAAATCGAAACTTACGCTAAAAATTTGGGAGCCACGGGTGCCTGCCCCACTTTACGCTTCTTAGTTACGCGATTGAAAGGGACAGATTTTCGTGCTCCAAGGAATCACCTGAGTAGACTGAAGTTATTTTTAATCAAGGATAAATTTGCCGTCCGCCCTCCTCGTTGTTTTTTTTTCTAGTCTGCCCCCTTCCCCCACGTTTCCCGTGATATGGTTTACACGAAATGTCAAACCTTTTTGTGGACACTCCGCCATATCTTTGTTGGGACAATGTCTCCTGGCCGCGAGAGAGAGAGAAGGGCTAGGACCGGATATCCTGTCCCGTGAAACAAAGAAGGAAATGACTCAAGAAATGAATGAACGAAACTCTCTAAATAAATGCACTCTGGAGGAAAGAAATCGCTGTTTTAAAACGCCATTGAACTGATTGTCTGAAGATAATACAAAATGCGAATAACTTCCTCAACAATTAAAAAAAATAATAATAATATTTGTAATTAACTAAAGAAGTTATAAAAAAAAAGTCAATGACGGAAGAATAACTTTAAATTATAAGAATATATATATTTATTTTTAAAATTTCAACATAAAGAATGGGCAAAGGAAATCCATTAAGCTATTTTGCCATGTTACACTTAGGCAGTTGTGTTTAAGAGTTTGTACGCACATATATAATGCTATTGCGTCATACCACCCACGATGGTTATTGTGATATCAGCTGAAGAAATGGGCCAGCAGATGTCATGAGAGTATGCGTCATTGGCATGTGGACTTGTGAAGTGCCATGTGTGTCGTGGCATGTGACATTCTACTCGGTGCAGTGTTATGTGTACTTTACTACAGAATGTGTTATTTAACTTATCATACGATTTTTAACACAGTAATTTTGTCTGAACTGCTCATTGAGTTTATTATTTGAAGTCATTGTCCAAGGTCAGTATTCTATGTAGGTATTCCAAGTCAGTATTCTATGTAAGTATTCCAAGTCATTATTCAATGTAAGTATTCCAAGTCATTATTCTATGCAAGTATTACAAGTCATTATTCTATGTAATTATTCCAAGTCATTATTATATGTAAGTAGTCCAAGTCATTATTCTATGTAAGTATTCCAAGTCAGTATTCTATGTAAGTATTCCAAGTCATTATTCTATGTAAGTATTCCAAGTCATTATTCTATGCAAGTATTCCAAGTCATTATTCTATGTAATTATTCCAAGTCATTATTATATGTAAGTAGTCCAAGTCATTATTCTATGTAAGTATTCCAAAACAGTATTCTATGTAAGTATTCCAAGTCAGTATTCTATGTAAGTATTCCAAGTCATTGCTCTATGTAAGTATTCCAAGTCAGTATTCTATGTAAGTATTCCAAGTCATTATTCTATGTAAGTATCCCAAGTCATTATTCTATATAAGTATTCCAAGTCATTATTCTATGTAAGTATTCCAAGTCATTATTCTATGTAAGTATTCCAAGTCAGTATTCTATGTAAGTATTCCAAGTCATTATTCTATGTAAGTATTCCAAGTCAGTATTCTATGTAAGTATTCCAAATCAGTATTCTATGTAAGTATTCCAAGGCATTATTCTATGTAAAGTATTCCAAGTCAGTATTCTATGTAAGTATTCCAAGTCAGCATTTCTATGTAAGTATTCCAAGTCAGCATTTCTATGTAAGTATTCCAAGTCAGTATCTATGTAAGTATTCCAAGTCATTATTCTATGTAAGTATTCCAAGTCAGTATTCTATGTAAGTATACCAATTCATTATTCTATGTAAGTATTCCAAGTCATTATTCTATGTAAGTATTCCAAGTCATTATTCTATTTCAGTATTCCAAGTCAGTATTCTATGTAAGTATTCCAAGGCATTATTATATGTAAGTATTCCAAGTCATTATGCTATGTAAGTATTCCAAGTCCTCATTCTATGTAAGTATTCCAAAGCAGTATTCTATGTAAGTATTCCAAGTCAGTATTCTATGTAAGTATTCCAACGCATTATTATATGTAAGTATTCCAAGTCATTATTCTATGTAAGTATTCCAAGTCCTCATTCTATGTAAGTATTCCAAAGCAGTATTCTATGTAAGTATTCCAAGTCAGTATTCTATGTAAGTATTCCAAGTCAGTATTCTATGTAAGTATTCCAAGGCAGTATTCTATGTAAGTATTCCAAGGCAGTATTCTATGTAAGTATTCCAAGTCAGTATTCTATGTAAGTATTCCAAGTCAGTATTCTATGTAAGTATTCCAAATCAGTATTCTATGTAAGTATTCCAAGGCATTATTCTATGTAACGTATTCCAAGTCAGTATTCTATGTAAGTATTCCAAGTCAGCATTTCTATGTAAGTATTCCAAGTCAGAATTTCTATGTAAGTATTCCGAGTCAGCATTTCTATGTAAGTATTCCAAGTCAGTATCTATGTAAGTATTCCAAGTCATTATTCTATGTAAGTATTCGAAGTCAGTATTCTATGTAAGTATACCAATTCATTATTCTATGTAAGTATTCCAAGTCATTATTCTATGTAAGTATTCCAAGTCATTATTCTATGTCAGTATTCCAAGTCAGTATTCTATGTAAGTATTCCAAGGCATTATTATATGTAAGTATTCCAAGTCATTATTCTATGTAAGTATTCCAAGTCCTTATTCTATGTAAGTATTCCAAAGCAGTATTCTATGTAAGTATTCCAAGTCAGTATTCTATGTAAGTATTCCAAAGCAGTATTCTATGTAAGTATTCCAAGTCAGTATTCTATGTAAGTATTCCAAGTCAGTATTCTATGTAAGTATTCCAAGGCAGTATTCTATGTAAGTATTCCAAGGCAGTATTCTATGTAAGTATTCCAAGTCAGTATTCTATGTAAGTATTCCAAGTCAGTATTCTATGTAAGTATTCCAAGTCAGTATTCTATGTAAGTATTCCAAGTCAGTATTTATGTAAGTATTCCAAGTCATTATTCTATGTAAGTATTCCAAGTCAGCATTTCTATGTAAGTATTCCAAGTCAGCATTTCTATGTAAGTATTCCAAGTCAGTATTCTATGTAAGTATTCCAAGTCAGTATCTATGTATGTATTCAAAGTCAGTATTCTATGTAAGTATTCCAAGTCATCATTTCTATGTAAGTATTCCAAGTCAGCATTTCTATGTAAGTATTCCATAAATGAACATTCCATAATTCGATTCATTATCACTGCCATCAGAAAGGAGAAGTTGATACTATGTTTATTTACTTTTTTTAAAACTTCCAGCCTTGTATTTTGAGAAAAACAAACACACCCACTCATGCACACATACACTCATGCACACATGCACTCATGCACACACACAAGCACACACACACACACACAAGCAGGCCCACACACACATAAACACTAAGGAAATTAAAAAGTCTGTAAGACCTGCAATGTTTCATCACTCTTTTTTTAATTAATTTAATTTTATTGAAAGGACCATGGGACATAACAGTTGCTGAACTCAAGGGGCGCATCACCCGCTTGAAATCAGGAGAAGGTAATTCACACTGCAGCGAACAAAATAAAAGCATATCTAGGATCTCTCCGAAGTGATTCTCAATATAAAAAATATGAGAATGAAAAATAGCTGAAAAGAAAGAAGAAGAAAAAAGAAAGGAATCTGCAAGTATCAAATGGGATAGGTGTCAACAAAGTGCTGATTGTGATTGGAAAGGAAAAAAACAATTCAACATGAATTAATTCTATGAAGTATATTATTAGTTGTATACTAGACATGGCTCATTATATTATATTATATTATAGCACTGTTAGACATGACTTATTGCAGTACTAGAATACAAGGCTTATTGTAGTATTACTAGACATGGCTTATTCTAGTATTACTAGACATGGCTTATTGCAGTACTAGTATACAAGGCTTATTGTAGTATTACTAGACATGGCTTATTGTAGTATTGCTACTGATGTGTTTGGTGTGCACTCCATAATCAATAACCAGCTAAGAACGATGAAATGACAGGGGAATGACGTAATACAACAATGATGTCTTTAATGATGGAAAACTTTGTACACAGCTGTTAATGATATAAAAAATCATTGTGCACAGCTGTTAATGATAAAAAAATCACTGTACACAGCTGTTAATGATAAAAAAAATCATTGTACACAGTTGTTGAATAGAAATATGAGCTCGAAATACATTTCAAACTAGTGTAGTTTTAAAACAAAGATGTACACAGTGGTAGAATATGAGTAGTACAGCAGCAGAGGTGCAGCGCCCGTGGTACAGCAGCAGTGGTACAGCACCAGGAGTACAGTGCCACAGCAGCAGCGGTACAGCTAGAGGAGTACAGTGCCAGTGGTACAGCACTAGGAGTACAGTGCCAGTGCCACGGCAGCAGTGGTAGAGTACCAGAAGTAGAGTACCAGGAGTACAGCACCAGTGGTACAGAATCATCAGCACAGATCAGTGGGCACATAATCAAGAGGACGCACATCAGTTGTACAGGTAAGTTGCACAGCTTGAGTGGTACGAGGTACGAGGTCACTGGTACAGAGACATTGTCCGTTGTCAAAAATGTTAATCATAATAAAAAAATAGGTTAAAATTTGTTCTATAAATTATGGACACTTTCCTTGAACTTTAACTATGCCTTTCAACCTCGTGTTGGCAGATTTTTGTTTTTGAATTTCATACAATTTTTTTTTGGACCCACTTTGAAGTGCATATATATTTTTTATTATACGTTTCTGTATAATGATATAAGAATGAGCAAAATTTCAAATTTAAAACCCATTTAATGATTTATTTATTTTTAACTGACAAGAGTTACATTGTTTACATTTAGAATTAAAATTATAGAGCTGTAAATATTTTAAAGTCAATAGTGATATACATTTTTTTAAACTTCATAATTTTTTTTTTTTCAATTAAAAAATAAAATAATTACAATACATTTCACTGCCTGGGTGGACGACATCAGACATAAATAAAACCACTTAAGTTAATGGGACACTTTGAAACCATCTGGCTGCACTAAGAATTTGTTGGAAGATCAGTTACAAATACTGCAATGTTTAGGAGTCAAAAGTTCTAATTTTGTTTGTGTTGTTAAAATAAAATAACATAATATAATGAAACACAAATTGCATACACTAAACAGAGAGCACATGAAATTATGTCAATTAAAATATGGATTTATTATTTAGCTTAAAGAATTAATCTGGTAAAATAAATTTAGGGTTAATGCCCTTGCCCATCAAGAAAATTGCACTATATTACCCCAGCTAACTCTGACCTTCACCCTAACTCTAAATGCCTGATTTTTTTAAAAACACATTTTTTTTTCTTCCAATTTATTAAGATCAACGACCTCCCCACGGTCCTATGCAAATATCTAAAATTGCATTAATGGAAAGTACATTTTCTGTCACGTAATCTAAACAAAATGTTTACAAATTTATTTCTGAAGTTACTAGGTTTAAATTGGTGTCTCGTGTGACTAACGGATAGCACCGTGGACGTGCCCCCTTTTTTGTGTTTTTAGACAAGGACAGCGGACAATAACTAACTTTATACATTGAAGAGTAAAACACAGACCCTGGCCGGTGGATCAATATGTTTGAAACACTCGAGCTTTGAGATGATTACAGCTCAGGGCAAACAAAATAAATATAATCAAAGCGTGACACAAGTAAATGTTACATTTAAATTTCAAGCATTCAAAGGTGCATGTCAATCCCCATTTCACTCCCCAATCTCACCTATCTCAGGTACTTGGCTGGCTTGTTGTGGCCACACCCAAAGCTACCCACTGGCAAGTTATGATGTACCAATAGTCAAAGATAAATTAAAAAAAAAAAATGTTTTTTAATAAAAATTGATAAAATGCAGAAATGTGTAAAAAAAAAAAGTATAACTTGAAAAACACAAGAAATACAATCGACACCATCATTGTTGTCACAAACACAGGTGCTTGTTCAAGACTGGTTGCTCTCTTCTCTGTCTGGCACCTTCAGCTCAACAATGGGGTCGGTGCCTGGGTACGGGGGCAGTCTGAGGCCGTACTTTTGTTCTAAGCCAGGTGGGACGAACCTGATCACGGTTTTAAAAAATGAAAATGAATTTTCGAGAAGGGAGACAAAAATACGAATTTACCTATCAATGAAAATATTGCATGGTTATCTCCCCTGATTTAACAAAACTTATGACATCTTACCAAGGGAGTCAAAAGGAAAATAAATTAAATGTTTGACTCCTGTAATCTCATCTATTAATCTCATCTATTAATCTCATTTATTAATCTCATTCACTAGTATTACTTTATATAAAAACAGAAATAATTTCGATAAAAAAAGCTGTAATTTTATTTTAACTTTCTTTATATACTTGTATGGCATTTGATATATTATTTTTGGGTTTTATATTTCTTTTATTAATTTAACAAATTTTTTTAGACTTTCGAGCCTAAATTTCTAAAGATTCTTGCTATTACTACATCCCCTGGCATTTGCTAAACAGATAAGTACACAGGGATTTTTTTATACTACAGAAAGCTAGGTGGAATCCCAAACTACAAAAAAAGAAGGGGAAAAATTTAAATTAAATTTAGAACAACAGAAAATGAGGGAAATGATGTGGCTTTATTAATTTCAGACCAGCATTACCTCCCGCCGAGGATGTGTCTCTGTCCCTTGAAGTGTGTCGCACACTGTTTGGGTGCTGTTAGGGAAATGAGCAGGTCCGGCTGTAGGCCCTCGGGGTTGCCTTGTTCTACATCCCAACCTGGTGTTGAGGAGCAATTTCGTGGTATTGAAATGAAGGAAAACGTTGTACAGCAATATCATGGGATTGAGAGAAAGGAATAGCTGTACAGCAATATCATGGGCTTGAGAGAAAGGAATAGCTGTACAGCAATATCATGGGATTGAGAGAAAGGAATAGTTGTATAGCAATATCATGGGATTGAGAGAAAGGAATAGTTGTATAGCAATATCATGGGATTGAGAGAAAGGAATAGTTGTATAGCAATATCATGGGATTGAGAGAAAGGAATGGTTGTATAGCAATATCATGGGATTGAGAGAAAGTAATAGTTGTATAGCAATATCATGGGATTGAGAGAAAAGAATAGTTGTATAGCAATATCATGGGATTGAGAGAAAGGAATAGGTGTACACTGATTTGATTGGATGGAATGAAAAATAAAGAATTTAAAAAAGTGTTTAATTGAGAATGACCAACCAATACTAAATGATTTGGTGATAATAGATCATTGATTTAATATGAATTTAAAATAATTTAAAATTATATAAGCCTATTCATATATATATATATGTATATATATTTTTTTTTAATATATATATATATATATATATATATATATATATATATATATATATATATATATATATATATATATATATATATATATATATATTCAGTGAGAGAGAGTGAGAGAGAGAATTCCTAATATAGCCATTTTATGCTATGGAGAAACATTTCTTTATAACCTTATATATGATATATATTCAGATATTAAATTATACATGGATATTAACTTTGTTCAGTTATTTAACATTTATATTGATCCATTTCTATGCAAATGTATTCGAAATTTGAGAACATTACAGAGAGAGAGAAGGAGAGAGAGAGAGAGAGAGAGAGATGGACAGACTGCATATGATAGATAAGCAGAGGAAATAATGTGCATCAGATATACTTTTTGAGACATGAATAGCCAAAGAAAGAGAGAGAGAGACAGAGAGGGAGGGAGAGAGGGGGGAGACAGGGAGAGAGAGAGAGAGAGCAATGCAGATAAATCAAACTATTCAGTGACCCAACTTGCACTCAGCATTAGATAAATGTAGGTCATTTAAAATGTCCGGAATATGCCACGTTTAAGCCAAAACCGAATTAAAAACAGATTCGGAGAAAATGTCTGCTTTACTAAACGTTTCAATCTTTCAACAGAGCTTAATGCTTTGGATACAATAAAAATTAGATTCGACCAGGGATCTCTAGGGTTAAAATAGCAGACCCACCGCTGGGGATATCTATAGAACAAATGGGGACACGTTCCTGGATCTGGATCAGACTCTGGATGACCCCAGCGAACTCTGGCTTGGCCGGGGGCTTGTAGCTGAACCCGAACAGAGCGTCCACCACCAGGTTGAAACTGTCTACGATGCATTGTGGGTCGGTGGGGAAGAAAGACAAGGTTGGTATGTCCAGGCGTTCACACTGTCGGGAGGGGACAAGGTAACAGGGTTGACATGGAATTAAATCATGGTGGACATTTACATTAAATCATGGTGGACATTTCTTTTAAATCATGGTGGACATTTATATTAAATCATGGTGGACATTTATATTAAATCATGAAGGACATTTAATTAAATCATGGTGGACATTATATTAAATCATGGTGGACATTATATTAAATCGTGGTGGACATTCATATTAAATCATGTCTCCTGTCACATCTATTATTTCTTCTGTCACATCTGTTATTTCTCATCACATCTGTTATTTCTCCTGTAACATCTGTTATTTCTCCTGTCACATCTGTTATTTCTCCTGTCACATCTGGCATTTCTCCTGTAACTTCTGGCATTTCTCCTGTAAATCTGGTATTACTCCATTCACATCTTCTTCTTCTATATATTAAGGGACCACGATAAATTAATTGATCATTCTGGCTCCTATGCATGTATAGGGGATTCTCAGTGTTTCTGTGCCTGGTGTTTATGATGATATCTCACTGGTTGCAAGGGCTACTCAGTTACTGTTGTCGCCTCAGCTGTTCCTTTTGGAAGCTTGTTCCAGTCCCTGATTGTCTTTGGCAGGAATGAGCAGCTCCTATACTGGCTTCTCACTGGTATCAGCCGGAACTGCCTGTCATGGCCTCGTCGCTGTCTAATTGGGGGGAGAGAACCAGTTTCTGTTTAATCCTGCAGCAGTGGACCAGCCCACTATTTCTCTGACATTACTCCTGCCACGTCAGGTATCACTCCGGTCACATCTGTTATTTCTCCTCTGACATCTGCCATTTCACATCTGTTATGACTCCTGTCACATCTTTTATGACTCCTGTAACATTTGTTATGACTCCTGTCACATCTTTTATGACTCCTGTAACATTTGTTATGACTCCTGTCACATCTTTTATGACTCCTGTAACATTTGCTATTTCTCCTGTGACATCTTTTATGACTCCTGTAACATTTGTAATGACTCCTGTCACATCTTTTATGACTCCTGTAACATTTGCTATTTCTCCTGTCACATCTTTTATGACTTCTGTAACATTTGCTATGACTCCTGTCACATCTTTTATGACTCCTGTAACATTTGTAATGACTCCTGTCACATCTTTTATGACTCCTGTAACATTTGTTATGACTCCTGTCACATCTTTTATGACTCCTGTAACATTTGCTATTTCTCCTGTGACATCTTTTATGACTCCTGTAACATTTGTAATGACTCCTGTCACATCTTTTATGACTCCTGTGACATCTGCTTTACTCCTGTCTAATCTTGTTTTACCACTTGCGGTATATTTTCGGTCAGGTGTCACCTTAAGTACGAGTCCAAAATTCAAAAACTTAAACTACCAAAGATTACTGTTTGGTCGAAGGTATAACACAAGTAGTTATGGTTATTGTCCTAATTAAAGCCACTACACTCCTAAGGTAGAGACATTAAAGCAGCGGTTCTCAACTTGTGGGGGTCAAACGACCCTAACACGGGGGTCGTCTAAGACCATCGGGAAACACATATTTATGAAGTAGCAACGAAAATAACTTTTATGTTTCGGGGTCACCACAACATGCGGGACTGTATTAAAGGGTCGCGGCATTGGGAAGGTTGAGAGAACCACTGCATTAAAGGTAAAATGTTACCTGTAGTGCCAACGCCTTGAAGAGTGGCTTGTTGTTTTGCCTGGGGTAAAACAGGGTTGGCTTGTAGCCCTGTGGAATAGATGACATGACAGCCACGTTATACAAGGATGGTTTAGCTTGAGGCACGTTATACAAGGATGGTTAGATTGAGGCACGTTATACACGGATGGCTGGGTTGACTAAATAAAATAATTTTACTTTTATAACAAATCGAAACACAAATATATTCTAATACTACATATGACACATCCTTGTGTACAAGTAGGAAGCAACCTCTGTAAAAGTAGGACACGCTCCATTCATACCAATCAGACCAAGCCATATATTATACAAGCAGACACGTTCAAATATATATAAATCGGACTACCCGTTTTTTTTTAAAAATAGGACACACCCTTTTATACAAACTGGACACATCGTTTTATACAAACTAGACACACCCTTATATACAAACTGGACACACATATTTAGACACGAAGACACATGACTCTAGCTAAAGTTTAACTAAAAGACACAGATTTCTCTGGACGCCGTAAAGACCCAGATTACTGTGTGATGCTGGGTCAAGTGCTGACATAGAGAAAACCTACCAATCTCCATCTCTACAGTCCTGTCACAATGTTTTCAATGAATGAACTCTGTAAGTTAAGCCCCATACATGTTTTAGAACCCCTGGTCTGCATCAGGTAGGCAACACAGAGAGAAGGGCACGTCCATCAACGCCAGATAATTGACTCTCTTTACGGCCCTTGTTTTCGCTTAACAAACACAATCTCAATGATTGCGTTTCCCGTCTGGGCCCAACCATCAGATGCTGTTTCCAGGGGGGGGTCCTCAAATCTACGGCCCGCGGGCCAGATCCAGCCCGCCAGGGGTCCTCATCACGGCCCACCTGGTCGTCGTTGGGTTACCCGGGGTAGCAGTTGCATTACATAGAACCGGACTTTGATCCTTTCATTCGCCAAAACCCAGTCACCCACTTCCCACTGAAGTGCTAATAACTTGATGTGGATTAAAACAAATTGTGCTTCATTTTAAATATTGCATTCTATTATCCATTTTTTTTCCAACTACAAATAAGATAACTGGCGTATGCTGCGTAGTAATTTGATCGTATTTGATCAAACTATAGCCCGAACCTCCAAAAGTGTCTGTGGGGCAGTGAACCGGCCCTTCAAGTGTCTGGAAAAGGCGGGGGGGGGGGGGGGCGGCGCAGTAAACCGGCCCCTTAAATATCTGGAGGGGGGACTGTGAACCGGCCCCTCCCCTATTTAAAAATTCTGAGGAACCCTGCTGTAAACGGTCTGATAAACAATCTGCAAAGCCAACATCTGGACTCGGTCTACGGCTGAGGCCTACAGCATGGTGGTGTTTACAGCTGGTCTACAAAACATTTACAGAATATGCGCTCCAAAGGCAACATTGGCCAGGACACTACGTTCACAAAATCAGGGTATCCTCAACCTACAGTCACATGACAGTGAGGGTACATTGTAAACGCGACGAACAGACAAAGAAATAGCGGACAGAGAATGAAAAAAAAAGCATGATACTTACAAACAGTTTGAGATGTCGGGCACACACCAGCCCGTCCCCACCGTTGTTGCCTGGTCCGCAGATGACAAGGACAGCCGCGTGGTCCTTCTTTAGAGCCTCCACCGGATAACACTGCAGAAAATAGCGAAACTAATCATCTGTGTGTAAGAATGTAAGGTTGACTCACTTCGTTCTCACTTGCACGTTCCTTGTCTTTCCATCCCATTTCAATTCCCGCTGACCCATTCACCCACTACCATAGAGCTCCGCAACGTGTGTGCCGCGAGACGATGCTCGGTGTGCCGCGAGACGATGCTCGGTGTGCCGCGAGACGATGCTCGGTGTGCCACGAGACGATGCTCGGTGAGCCGCGGGACGATGCTGTTTGTGCCGCGGGACGATGCTGTTTGTGCCGCGGGACGATGCTGTTTGTGCCGCGGGACGATGCTGTTTGTGCCGCGAGATGGTGCTGGGTGTGGCACGAGACGATGCTGGATGTGCCGCGAGAATATGCTAGGTGTGCCGCGAGAATATGCTAGGTGTGCCGCGATACGATCCTAGGTATGCCGCGAGAAAATGCTTAGGTGTGCCGCGGGCACGCTAAAAAAAAACATGATCTAAGTTTTCTATGACTTAAGTTATTATGACCGGTTAAATAACAAGCCGCCAAATTTAACAGCACAGGTGAATTTTTCTTTTCTTCTTCAAATTTAAGTGGGTTAAATGACAAGTCGCCATGCCATGTGTCTGAAGCCATGACCAGTAGAATAGCGTCCCTTGCGCTTTGGCTTTTGAAGTTTTAAACCCAGCAATGAGTGCAGGCTTGAAAGTCGTGCGATCAGCCAGGGGATCGATTCCTGCATCGTGCGATCAGCCAAGGGATCGATTCCTACATCGTGCGATCAGCCAGGGGATCGATTCCTGCATCGTGCGATCAGCCAGGGGATCGATTCCTGCATCGTGCGATCAGCCAGGGGATCGATTCCTGCATCGTGCAATCAGCCAGGGGATCGATTCCTGCATCGTGCGATCAGCCAGGGGATCGATTCCTGCAATTAATGGTCTTGTCTTTGTTGTTGTTTTCATTTTTTTTTATTTACACTGCAAAGATCATGTTTCAACATGGGGAAAAAAAACAAAAACAATTTTAAATAAAAATGTTGAATTGTTTCATTTATTACTTTCGTGTGCTTTGGTTGGTTGAAGGCAGTCAAATAAATAAGTCAGCTTCACGCACGAATGCCATCAAGTCAGTTGGTAGTCGCTGCTTAAACTGAAACGCCCAGTGTTCATTCTCAAATGTAAACGTTTAAATATGTGCATGCGTATCAGCTCTACTTCAGTTTTTTTTTATATTTGCATTCGAGTAGAGGCCAGAGGCCGACCGAATTTCGATTTCCGCGCCCTATGATCATTTTTAGACGTGGCTTCGTTTTCGGCCGAAACAGGAAAAGTTAAACACACGGTGCATTTTTCAGGTTTCGGCCGAAGATGATTTAGGGTTTTGGTCGCGTCCACCAGAAGTCTGTCTGTCTGCCTGTCTGTCTGTCGGCAGGCAATCCGATATTCCTTATTGCTGGACGTCTTGCTATGATATATGACTAATCCTCTGCGATCACGGCTCACAGCTGCATGATGAATCATTTATCCAATATTTCAAAGTAAAGTAAATGACATGTAGGTTAGGAAAAGGCAATTAGGTTGTTTTGGGGGGAGAGGGGGGGAGGAGGCTATTTTAAAAATTTAAAAAAAAAAGGGGGGGGGGAAGGGTAATATCTCTATGTTTATATATATATATTTTTCTAATTGGTATGCAAATAAAAGGTGGGAAAAACCCAAAAGTAAATGACATGTAGGTTAGGAAAAGGCAATTAGGTTGTTTTGGGGGGAGAGGGGGGGAGGAGGCTATTTTAAAAATTTAAAAAAAAAAGGGGGGGGGGAATGGTAATATCTCTATGTTTATATATATATATTTTTCTAATTTGTATTCAAATAAAATGTGGGGAAAACCCCAGGCAAGGTACTTGTCTGCTCCGACCACCCGCGTGGCTAGCGAGCAGTTGGTTAGTGCAGCAGGACTATAGCTGTCTCCCAACCGACGCGGCAACCCACTGGGCGAGGATAATGCGGTGAAACTGCTGCTTCTGAACTTCAATTGCTAACAAATTACCGCCTGGACTAACTACCTTTTAACGACTCATACAGCAGGTGCACAGGTTCGTAGCGATTGTTTCTGGATTACGCATCACTTAGTAGAATTGATGGTAAAGTTGAAATTTCATTGCATCACTGTTTCACGACATCTTTTGGATTTTTTTTTTTTTAAATCTTGCGAAAGGTTATGTTTTAAAATATCTGTCGGTTTCGGTCGAAAGTCTCTTTAAGCTTCTGGTTTCGGCTTCTGTATCAGCCGAAAGTCATCTTTCGTTCGTTTTGGTTGTCGTTCTGGGCCGAGACCGGGAAAATCACATTCGGTCGGTCTCCAAACTCGAGCGTGTAATCGATCACGTGATATAAAAGATCTGGACGCTCGGGGTTACTGTCACAACTTTACCCGGTACATTTTAAAAAAAAAAATTGTTGGTGCATGTGAACAACAGTAAAACAGTAGTGGTTTTTTTTTTGTTTTTTTTTAAATCATGTTTTTTTAATTGTGGTGTGCCGCGGAAATAGTGGAAGGGTCGAGGTGTGCCGTAAGTGAACTAAACACAACAAAGCTAGAGGAGAACTGCATTAGCACGTGGAACCTTAACCCAAACTCATTCCACAACGTGTCCCACCCAGACTCATGTTAATTGTTGTTCTCTCTCTCTCTCTCCCTCTCTCTTACGTAATAAATATAAGCTTCTTTAATTGACCCTAAACATGTCTCTTTCACCTAGGATCAACTATCTTACTAATTTGATCCACGCCTAACTTTATCAGAGCCAGGCCTAATCTTACCGACCCCCTTGCCACGCCCATCTTAATTACCCTAGCCCCGACCATCGCAGTTACCATAGACACGCCCATCGTACTTACCCTCGCCACGCCCATATTACCGTATCCGCGCCCATCTTACTTTCCCCGGCCACGTCTCTCTGGCGTATCCCAGCCACGCCTCTCTGAATTACCCCAGCCACGCCTCTCTGACGTATCCCAGCCACGCCTCTCTGAATTACCCCAGCCACGCCTCTCTGACGTATCCCAGCCACGCCTCTCTGACTTACCCTTGCCACGCCTCTCTGACTTACCCTTGCCACGCCTCTCTGACTTAACCAGCCACGCCTCTCTGACTTACCCTTGCCACGGCGACAGCACAACTGTATCCGGCCAGCTCCATCAACTGGTCAACGCTGAACAGGTATTCATTGAACAGCTCCTGGTCAATCTGCTGGGCCTCTTCCTGACTGTCAACAGACGAAAAGAGAACTATCACTATAATATGAATTTGAAAGGTAACATTCTACGATATTCTTCAGCGTGGTACACAATAATACAACGCGGTACACAAAAATCTATCGTGCGGAAGACGAGAGGTGGAAAGCCTACGGCCCGCGGGCTGCACGCGGCCCAATTAAATGTTAAATCCACACGACCAGACCTTCCTATGAACATAGATTAATGTTTCGCAAAGTGTAAAAACTGTGAATGATTTTCTGAACAAAAAAAAACCAAACACTTTGACAGTGTACAATTAGACAATAATGACAACAGCCAATTCAACAATTACTCGGATACTTATTTTCGAGCTGAAATTGGTACGATTTTTTTTTTTTTAAATGCTCAATATTATCTCACTATAATTAGTTTAAATTTATTACAAAATATGTTCAATGTACTCTTTAGATTCCCATAAAGTAGCGTTTCTCAAACTGTTGTTCGCGAACACTTGGGGAGGAGGGGGGGGGGGTGTCGAACGACCATTACACATGAGGAAGCCATTAGAAAACGTAAAATTATTAAACAATAACGAAAATAATTATTTTATTGTCGAGGGGTCACCACAACATGAGGACCTGTATTAAAGGGTCTCAGCATTAGGAAGACTGAGCACGACTGCTATAAATCTATCATGGCCCCACTACCACCCTCCCCCCCCCAAAAAAAAAACAAACAAAAAAACAAAAACTAAAATAATAATAATGATATTTTTTTTTTAATTAAAAATAATGATGATAAATTTTCGTGCGACTCTCTGGACTAAAATGATTCCCCACTCCTTGCAGTAGACCAGTGTTCCAAAAATTTCGACATCTCTTATAATTTTCGTAACTCTCGTAGTGCCCCTCGTAAAAAAAAAAAAATGCAAATACTTTAATAACCACAAAAATATATAACTTTGTTCCTTTGCAGCGCCTGCCCCACCCCCACCCCCATCCCCCAACCAAACGCTTCCGGTAACCCCAGGGATACGCTTACCACAGTTAGGGAAACACTGCAGTAGATAATACAAAATGACAATCTTATGGATGAGTTTAAAATATGATGACAGAAAACTATTTTTTTTTTTTTTTTTTTTTT
>CAXITT010000364.1:660473-705590 GCA_964033795.1 Lymnaea stagnalis
AAAAAGGGGGACATGGTGGATAGGGGACAAGTAGGTAAGGGAGACAAGTTGGTAAGGGAGAATGTAAGTAAGTAGGAATACGCAAGGGGGACAAGTAGGAAAGTGGTAAACGTGATCATAAAGGGGGGGAAAGGGGGTGGGGGTGGGGGTAAAGAAAGTTCATTTTTTGCAATTCTCAAACTCAGATTCAATGATAAATAGATGAAACTTTCATAACATATAAATGAGAGGATGCCACGTGTATGGGGTACGTCCCAATTGTTGTTCAAAATGAGTAGCTTCCCCTTGGTTGCCGCCTATTTTCCCCAATTTGGGTTGGTTCCAAAATCATGTGTTGTTTTTTTCTAAACGCGAATCTCGTAACATCAGTAGGGCTAATTAATACAGATATACCAATTTAGATTTTTTAAATATATTTTTTTTTTTTTAATTTCCTTTTATTCTTAATTTCTTTCCACTCACTTCCTAGTATCGTGATCCCATCCATGTTTACTGAGCCCAACCATGACAACATCCAATGATATGAAGGCGGAGATGATCTGAACCGATTCATTGGCTGTTTCTCTCCGAAAATTAAACACTTTTTTTTCTCCTTACCTCGCGGTCGTACCCGATTAAATGTCTAGCATGTCATTGACATTGTCAACATCCACTGTAAAGAGCCATCCAAACAAAGCGCATCAGTTATTCTGTATTTATTTCCCGATATGCAAACAGCTTTCGCGACATTCATTGCATGAGCAATCAAACACCCGTTAATTTTATTTTTTTAAATAAACAAGTGCCACGGCTTTTAGTCGTGTATGTCTGGTTTCTTTCAGCCGCAGAAATCTGACTTTCTCCAGTCATAAAGTCTGACTTTTTTTCCAGTCGCAAAAGTTTTATCCTTTGTTGTTTTTATTCTTCATTTTTATATATATTTTTTTTTTTAAAATCATGTCTTTATCCTGGATTATCTTCACGCGTTAGAGTCTGACTTTCTCCAATGGTGGGAGTCTGACTTTCTCCAGTCCAAAAAGTCTGACTTCCTCCTGTCGTAAAAGTCTGACTGTCTCCAGGAGTAAAAGTCTTACTATCTACAAGTTGTAATAAGCTGACATTCTCCAGCACTATACAAGTCAGAATTTCTCCAGTCGGACAAGTCTGATTTTCTCGCCGTCTGACCAGACAGTTGATGTATAGCTGAAAGGGGGTAAAAGTTGGCACACACAGGCCCCCCCCCCCCGCCCCCCAAACAATGTTGATGCTGACGGGGTGAAAGGTCACAATGATACCGACCTCTGCCGGATTGGATAAGGCGTCAGACGAGAAGCAGTGATCAATGGATAAATAGATTTGTTTCGCGCCAGCAGACTGGTTGGATTTTGTTCTTTGGTCAGCGGTTGTTTTTATAGAGTTGTGCTATGTTGATTCGCGGTTTGCTTAGGCGAATCGGCGTTTCTAGAAATAGAAACATAGTATTGGGATGTATTGCTGTTGTTGTTTAAACATCGGCGATAGATAATATATTATATGTATAGCTTAATGGAATGGGAAAACTAACACAAACATAAAAAAAACACCAAAAAATAACTTTCAAACTTTAATAAAATAGAAGAACTCGGGCTTTGTTTTCTCTACAGTGTGTTTGTGTGTGTGTGTGTGTGTGTGTGTGTTGGGGGAGGGGATGTCCGCAATCTTGGGGGTTCGCCCAGACCCGCATTATGTCTAGATAAGCTTCTGCCATTTTGAGACGTTAGAGAAAAGAAGCAACTGAAACACAACAACATAGAAGACACGACATACGTCCCACGGAAGCAAGTGTTGCAGGATTGTTTGCCATATGCTGATTATATTTAATACTAGGATCGGTGCACCTTTGCGCACGAATGGCATGATATTTAATTCTTACGTCTGTACACTCTTGCGCACGAATTGTTTGATATTTAATGTTGAGTTGGTGCAATTTAGCGTATAAATTTTATGATATTTAATCATAATCTCGGTGCACTCTTGCAAACACATATGATTTATTCATTTCCAACTTTCTGTGCACTATTGCAACCAATTTTATGACATTTCATCCCTATTAGAATTGGCGCAAATCTTTCGTGCTGTGCAAATAAAACTCGACCCTAAGAAGAAAAAACCCTAATTTCCCATACACGCATTCGTCTTCCTCTTAAAGGTCAAAGCTCAGTGCCATCCCCTGGCGTTGATCTATCAATTATTGGCGCGTCTCTCGGCAATCGCAACCTTAGAGAGCTATGCCCTCTTACAGCCACGGTCTGTGCTGGAACGAGACGTCCGTCGCACTGGATCAAAACAGACTTTTCTATAAATGCATGTAAATTTAAGGAACTGGCCGTTATATAGTCCTGGCATATTGTGATGAGTCAACAGGTTGGTAAATCGAACTCTTTCCAAACATCCTGTAGATGGAAAGGCGTATGTAGACTTTGAGTGGAGCAGTAGCAAGCCGTTAAGTCACCAGACGCCTGGGTAATTTGTATCGTCTGGATCTGCCTTTACGATATAACACATAAGTTCGGCTTACTCGAGAGTCGTAAACATCAGCTCCCCATATACCATGCTGTCCGTCCAGGAGCCGGTTTACCCTCACGGCCCGTGCTGCGGTGGGTGATGACGTTACAGTGTAGATTTGGAGCGTGGCCGGTGACCGGTTACGCTTGATCCAACGCACTTTCGCGACCTGCTGTCGAGTTCATCTCATCTACCTTACGGCTTTTCTCGTCTGCTCGCAGCAGGCCCCATCCCTTACTCGCTGTGCTTAAGTCACCCTTATTCTTTACGCGTCCAACCCTGACCACTCCATATAAGAGCGCGGTTGCACTGTGTCCGAGAGAGTCTCCACATCAAGTAGCCGTGTTCTCCGAAGACATGAAGAGTTCTTCGGATAAATCAAATTTCAGCGCTTGATCACTGCTTGTCTTCCCCTGGCGCCGGCACCTAAATGACATGCTACGGCGGAGGGATATCTGCACTATTATTTTCAAGATGAGTTCAGCGGGTCTGACGAATTACAGCGCGGTGGACTTTTGCGGAAATACTTTTCGGGGACTGCTTTAATACTGCGCTTCCATTAATTAAAAATTTTTAAAAAAAAAAAATAATAATTTTTTGAAAGTTTAAAAAAAAGTCCCAATAGGTCGTGTATAATGAAAGAGTGTTTTATCGGGTTATAATGAAAGAGAAGTTCTTCAAGTCTCTAAAAAAAAGGACACCGCCAAATCTTAAATATTACTATAAAGAGTGATGAGTGTCTTCCCCCATCTCTACTGGCTTCATAACAGGAATCAACTAACAATGTCTACACAGCAATAGCCATGACGGTCTAGTAATAACTATCCCTACACATCGCAGCAAAAGCAATGACGGGCTGGTGATAACTATATCTACACAGCAATAGCCATGACGGTCTGGTGATAACTATATATACACAGCAATAGCCATGATGGTCTGGTTATAACTATATGCACACAACAATAGCCATGACGGTCTAGTGATGTCTCTCTAAACACTAATAGCCAGGATGGTCTGGTGATAACTATCTCCACATAGCAATAGCCGTGACAGTCTAGATATAAAAATCTCTACACATCAATAGCCACGATGGTGTGGTGATGCCAAAGCAAGAAGATAGTGTGAATAACTTATAACAAAATAACTTAATTTTTCTTCATCAACTTTGAGTCTTTGTAAACAAATATCAGCAAATTCCGGTACATTTAACAGGGGCTCCCACGTCGCAATCATCCATATTTTTTTTTTTAAATATTATTTTATTACCAGAGTCTCGGAAAACGGCAATAAAGATAAAATACGCTAAGAAAGTTTTCAGAAGTAGGAAAACTGTCCCCCCTTGTATCAATGCAGGCTTTAGATAACTCGTGCAAAACTCAGCTCCCCTGGAGTTAAAAAGGAATCGTTATTTTACCCCTTATTTTTGTATCTCCTCTACACACAAGCAGCTTTAGTGAGCATTCGATCAGGGAACGAGGACGCGGCCGAGGGCAGCCTTGAGCCGTTCGTGTAATCAATATTAACAACTTTGTGCAGGAGAGACAGTCATTTAAATGAACGATCGGAGTCAGAGTTGTGATTGATCTGTTGCGTCTAAAGAAAAACAAAACAAAAAATACGATTCACAAACTTAATGCTATGGTGTTACTTTAAAAAAAAAAATTTATTGTTTCAATGTTTTACTAACAAATCATGCAAAAATCGTTCTCAAATTGATTTGAATTTGAACGTCAAGATAAATGAGAAATTGTCGCGTTCAACGCTGTTTACATCAGTTAAATATAGTACTATTAACAAGCAAGCTATTTGTATTTTTTTCCATTGCTTCAATATATGGTCCCGTGCGTTCTTGAAATAAGAAGTAAAATTAACAATTCTCGTCAAAATAATAACATCAATAAATTGTTTGGGCTATTATCTAACAAATGGCAACTTGTTGAAAACATTAAAAAATAAACTGATAATGAGCAGTATTAAGCTTGTGAGTAATATTAAGCTTGTGAGTAGTATTAAGCTTGTGAGCAGTATTAAGCTTGTGAGCAGTATTAAGCTTGTGAGCAGTATTAAGCTTGTGAGTAGTATTAAGCTTGTGAGTAATATAAAGCTTGTGAGCAGTATTAAGCTTGTAAGTAATATTAAGCTTGTGAACAGTATTAAGCTTGAGAGTAGTATTAAGCCTGTGAGTAGTATTTAGCTTGTGAGCAGTATTAAGCTTGTAAGTAATATTAAGCTTGTGAACAGTATTAAGCTTGAGAGTAGTATTAAGCCTGTGAGTAGTATTTAGCTTGTGAGCAGTATTAAGCTTGTGAGCAGTATTAAGCTTGTGAGCAGTATTAAGCTTGTGAGTAGTATTAAGCTTGTGAGTAGTATTAAGCTTGTGAGTAATATTAAGCTTGTGAGCAATATTAAGCTTGTAAGTAATATTAAGCTTGTGAACAGTATTAAGCTTGTGAACAGTATTAAGCCTGTGAGTAGTATTAAGCTTGTGAGTAGTATTAAGCTTGTGAGCAATATTAAGCTTGTAAGTAATATTAAGCTTGTGAACAGTATTAAGCTTGAGAGTAGTATTAAGCCTGTGAGTAGTATTTAGCTTGTGAGTAGTATTAAGCTTGTGAGTAGTATTAAGCTTGTGAGTAGTATTAAGCTTGTGAGTAATATTTAGCTTGTGAGTAGTATTAAGCTTGTGAGTAATATTAAGCTTGTGAGCAGTATTAAGCTTGTGAGTAGTATTAAGCTTGTGAGCAATATTAAGCTTGTGAGTAGTATTAAGCTTGTGAGCAGTATTAAGCTTGTGAGCAGTATTAAGCTTGTGAGTAGTATTAAGCTTGTGAGTAGTATTAAGCTTGTGAGCAGTATTAAGCTTGTGAGTAGTATTAAGCTTGTGAGAAGTATTAAGCTTGTGAGTAGTATTTAGCTTGTGAGTTGTATTAAGCTTGTGAGCAGTATGAAGCTTAACAAGTATTATATAACCACAGCTACTGTGCCTCATGTGCAGACTTAGACTTGCAGAGACCTTAAGTCCAAAAGGCACCGAAAAGACTTAAACTACATCATCTGGTCGAAGAAAAAATGTAAATATAAGGCCGGCAGATTGCGATGCCCTCGGCCGTAGCTTATAGGTCAATCCGGCACCGATATGTCGGTAGGTCAATCCGGCACCGATGTGTCGGTAGGTCAATCCGGCACCGATGTGTCGGTAGGTCAATCCGGCACCGATATGTCGGTAGGTCAATCCGGCAACAATGTGTCGGTAGGTCAATCCGGCACCGATGTGTCGGTAGGTCAATCCGTCGCCGATGTGTCAATAGGTCAATCCGAAAGATAGGTCAATCCGGCACTGATTGGTTCATGTACGACACGGTAGAGTGTGTGAGAGAGATGGAAAGAATTTTTGACATTTGCCGAAACATCTCTTCCGCCTTGTTTCCATCTTTGCGACCAACCAGCTAGAGATCTGATCAAAGGGGGCATAACCCTAAGATGAAGACTGTTACAGAAGGGAGGTAATCTGTACTGTATTTGCATCAATCCGTGACACCAACTGTCGTCCCCTGAGTAATGTAAGGGATTGGTGTTGAGATTAAAAGTAGAGCAACATTGGCGGATTGATATTTCAAGCAGTGTTGCTGGTTGTTTAAAAGTACTAAGGCTCACTGGGTACTAGTCCATGTAGCCATGTCTCTACTGTTCATTTGATCTTTCTTTTCTTTTTTTGTTGTTTTTTGTCATGGGGTTTTATTTGCGTGCAAGAATGAACAGTGCATTATTTTAAAAGAACAAACAAAATTAGTTTGCACATTACCATGTCCCCTTCTGAATTTGCAAATCAAAGACACATTCGAAGTCAAGTAGTGGTCACTCGACCGGCCGAAAATCAATGGGCGATAGTCGGGGGGGGGGGGGGGGGGGGTAAGTTCTCTTTAGAGCAAATAATTGGTCAGATTAAAAGAGGATATGTGTTTGTGTTTTTTTTTTTTTGTTTTTTAAAATAAAACAAATCAAAAACACTCGACCGGCCGAAAATCAATGGGCGATAGTCGGGGGGGGGGAGGGGGGTCAGTTCTCTTTAGAGCAAATAAATTGTCATAATAAAAGAAGATATGTTGTTGTTGTTTTTTTTTGTTGTTTTTTTAAGATAGACCAATCAAAAGGACGGTACGGCTAAGTGCCTTCTGCAGCGGAAAAGACAAAACAAGAAATAAATTATTTGAAATTAAAAAAATTAAATAAAGGCCTCCCAGATCACAATGTAGCTCTCTCGGTCTCTGTGTAGAAAACAACCAGTAGAAGTAGTTAAGTGAATTAATTAAGAGGGGGTGTTAGAAGGGAAAGTGTTAAAAAAAGTAGTGGAAGCATTGGAGAGAGGGGTTGATGGTTAGTGAGAGAGTTAGATGTTATAGAGAGCTCTTACTGGCCGCCCAGTTCATCATTGAAACACCATTCTCTCTTCACAAATTTACATCAGACACAAGACACTTGGGAGATCTTCAGTCGCGTCCACTTAACAGAAAATAAAGGAAAGTTTTCACGTGACACCTTCCTCAATACGCGGGAAATCCTGGCCTGTATACGTCAGATTTTTTTTTTTGTGCATATCTGTGTTAAATGTACGCAGTCAGTTGAAATCATGCAACACTCCACAACCTCCATCTCGTCCATTCCAACCGCCCCTCCACCTCATCCCACCCCTCCAACCCACCTCGCCCTCTCTCTCTCTCTCTCTCTCTCTCTCTCTCTCTCTAAATATATATATAGAGAGAGAAAGAGAGAGAAAGATGAAGAAAAATATAAATATATAGACAGACAGACAGACAGACATACATATAGATGGATAGATACATAGATACATAGATAGATACATAGATAGATACATAGATAGATACTTAGATAGATACATATATAGATACATAGATAGATACATAGATAGATACATAGATAGACAGACACCAAACAGTCCATCCCAGAAATTCTAATTGATCTATTGAAGCATATCGATATGCACCTTGCCTAATGTTTACTTGAGCTAGTTCGCTGCCAGTAAAAAATTTGATCAGCAGAGGTGTTGTTGTTTTTCCATTCGTTCATAACAATCATCCACGTTTTCAATATTCAGAAAACTTCACTTCCCCATTCAAAAATACGCACCAGAAAAAAAACAAAACAAAAAAAAAAACAGCCTAAAAACTTTCTAGACAAAATATTGGACACGGATCACTGCGGGTGCATTCCACCAGTTACTTTGTTAATAAAACTAACCACCGCAACAGCCAAGGGGTTAGTGGAGGGTCGAGACGCTTGGACTGTTGTGTTGGATAGTAATAAAATAACAGGGCCCACAAAAAAAATGGGGGGGGAAAAAAAATAAAAATTTATATATATATATATATATATATATATATATATTATTATTATTGTTCGTCCGTCGAGGATCGACGAGGACCATCGAGTCATCTGGTGACTGATGACTTGCGCGGGTGACTTTGTTTAAAGTGAAGAAGAGTTGCGCGGCGTCTACCTCACTCTCTAGTCCGAGCCCACCATATCCAGTGGCAAGACTCTACGTCAAGACGACCAGGGATGGGTTCGGTTGGAGGAATTGTCATTGTTTGCGCCTTACGGGACTCCAACTCCGGGTTTGAATTCAGAGTTTCCTTCTCTTAGGTGAGTTGCCGACCAAGGTTAACGAGTCTCATCCAACCGGGGTGATGTTTTTGCTTGACTGGATTTTGGCTGGACTTGAACACCAGACAACCAACTTGAGGTTTGCCCAGTTTAGACCATTTGGCCACCCAGTCGCCCATTATATATATAATATTGGTTACCTCCTCCTTATTCATAATTTTTTTCCGTAACAGAAAACATTCGAAACCCACATATTATATGCCTACGCCTTCAGGAGGTGAGAACTCATAATCAAAGTTTAACATTAAAAACAAAAATTCCTTTCATATCGTACACATATCACCCACGTAGAGCCGTCATGACTGTACGCCAGGGAGTAATCAGAAGCCATTGTCCTTTTCCATTCGAGAGAGACCGTCGGGTTTTTTTTTTCTCATCATGGCGGATTTTGAGAATCACGTGACTTCAAGGGTGGGGGGCATTCCATGGGTGTGATGCTATAATAGCACCCCACCCCCTGCGCGCACCCCACTCTGCTGTCACGCCTAGTCTGAAGTCTGATGTCTTCTTCTTTTTCTTTGTTTGGTCTTTTTGCTGCAGACAGACATTGATGTCTGCCAAAAATGAAGCCATGGTAACTAGCAAGGACGACGTTTGATTACTAGAGACGATAATCAAGAAGCTAAAGTTATGGGGGAGGGGGGAGGGGGAGAGAGGTTGTGAAAGAAATAAGCAAGATGTGGTGCCTTTTTTTTTTTAATCTTCTTTTTTTAAAAATTATTTTTCTCTAAATTTAGTCTAATTTGAAATGTAAGAAACAATATTTTCTTTTTACATTTGAAGGCGAATGAAGAAAGCAGACTTTTTATAGTCCAATACATGGTGGTAGGGTGCTGGGTGGCCAAGTGGTCTAAACTGAGCAAATCTCAAGTTGGTGATCAACTCCAGCCAGAGCTGGTGCCAAGCTGTATCATCCAATGATGTTCCCTTGGGTTATCCAGCGTGGAGAGAGGCGATTTGCTGTTGGGGACCAGCTTATAATCCTTGAAGAATAATCCAAGGCCCACTTCCATCGTCACATTGTGACGGACGGATGAAAAAACGTGGTGGTAAATTATTGAGAAGCAGATTCACTTCCCACAACCGAACATCCCCACTCAAATAGATGTCGAGGTTAGAATCAACCCCGCCCCCCCCCCCCTCTTTTTATCTATTCACACTTTTTATATTCCTCCAATTGTTCCACCCGCATGTACTTGTGAGGATAAATGGAACGAACAAGGCCGTCTTTGATATTCGTGTTCCTTTGCATAATGGTTAGCTCATACCAATGTTCCTTGCATAATGGTCACCTCAGACCCATGTTCCATGTATAATGCTTACCTCATACCAATGCTCCTTGTTGAATGGCTACCTGGTATCAGTGTTCCTTGTATAAGGTTCCCTCATATTAGTTTTACTTGTATAATGGTTTCCCTCATACCCGTGGTTCCTTAATTCCCCGGTTCCCCGGTAACTGTGTGTCCTTGGTACCCGTGTTCTTTAATAGCACTGTTCCCTGGTAACTGCGTTTCTCAGTAACCAGAACCCGTGTTCCTTTGGTGGCCGTGTTCCCTGGTACCAGTTTCCGTATGTTTGTATTCGGATAAGATGACAAAACCTTCCATCTGTGTACTAAGTGTAGGTACCTCGATGCTGAGGCAGACGCGTACTTGGTCCGTCTCAGGTCCGTGCGGCACAATGGACAGCCGGTACTCGGTCCGTCTCAGGTCCATGCGGCACAATGGACAGACGCCGAAGACAAATAATGAATTACGGCACCGGTCTAATCAAGGCGGGTTATGTACCCGCGTCGGGCGGGGCAATGGTGGCAAGTGTGTGGGCAGATAATGGCGGGAAGTGGGGGATACGTCTGCTGAAACAGACCTTTTCCCGTGGCAGAAACTTCCTGAGTTGCAACTATTGCCGAGGAAAGTCATGACAAGGAGACCATGACGCATTGTTCCCGGTCATGCGGCACCTTTCACCCACGGACGAACTAAAATTACGCACCACATTGCTTTAAAGTTGCTGAAACTAATGTTGCAAATAATTTAAGAACAAAAATATGAAGGCCCATTTTCATAAAAATCCAGGTCATATTCTTCCAGGGAACAGGGTTTGTGGTTTCTGGGACCGGTAAACGTCACAGCGCTCAACGCAATGTTACTTTTTAATTTTTTAGACAAGGTTTTCCGCTAAACATGGCTGCTAACAATGTGTGTCAGGCTCAGGTCCACTTTGCTGGCTCAGATTAACGCACAAGTACCGAACAGCTGGTGAGAGATTGGCCAAATGGAATATCCGGATGCTTTATTGAACCCTTTCTGCCCTTAAATGAGATTGGCCAAACACAATCAGCTGATGATCTATTAATAGATTTTTGCCATTTAATGACAGACTCTTTATTGCAACAATTTTGTTTTATATAATAGAGACTTTCTATGCTTCATCAAAAACATTAACACTAGTTGACAAAGTGACAAAGACACGCGGTTCTCAAAAATGAGACGGATAAAAGTATTCTCTAATATATTTTGAACAATGATAGAGACTTTTAGAACTGTGGTTCTCAACCTTCCTAATGCCGCGACCCTTTATTGCTGTTCCTCGTGTTGTGGCAATCCCCAAACATAAAAGTATTTTCGTTACTACTTCATAATAATGTGTTTTCCGATGGTCTTAGGCAAACCCTGTGCCAGGATCGTTTGACCCCTAAAATGGGGGTCGCCACCCACAGGTTGAGAACCGCTGCTTTAGAGGAATAGCGCTTGACCTTGTTGGTGTCTTTTATCTGCCCTTTAAACAGAGCCAACACCTCCAATTTCTTTATAATGTGATAACGGCCGCAAGGGCGTGATAATCGTGATTTAAAACCAGCATTGATACCAAATGGACACCAACACAAGTTTCTAGACCTTAAGGCACTTGTTAAAATCCAAGACAAGTTACCGCAGCGAAATGCCTTTTTTTTTCGTTATGGTGAATTAGATTATTATTTTTTAATGCAATCAAACGAATTAAAATTTAGTTGTTTTTTTTTTCTTTTTTAAACTATTGTGTGTACAGTTCATCAATCTCCTCCACTGCTCCAAACACGATGACCTACCACCCACCCACCCACACCCCCCACTCCGAGACCTCCAGGACCGATCCTAGCCCGGCATCCTCCTTTGCGGTGTCCCTACGACAATTGGATCAAATCAACGTAATTCCTCCTTCACCAACACAAGCAACCCGTGGCCCCGGGTCCGTGACTCAGTAGACGAGCTAACAACGAGGGGGGTCCATTACAGCGGTCTACATGAGAGTAAGCTACTCTCCCACTATGTGTAAGCTCGTGAGATTGGAGGCTGGGCACTCAATTTTTTTTATTTATTTTTTTTGAAGGGGAAAGGGGGTGATGGTGTTCCGATAAAGTGCTACTTAAGGGACTTTGAAATAGGTATTTTAAGCACCATTCACAAAAAATTATCGGGATTACAATAATTGATGTTATCTTTGGATTGATGTGTTAACATTTCGACATACAGGGACCAAGAAATACAATTTTAAAAAAGGGCAATGGAAGTCAGTTTTCAGTGTGTTATTCTTTTTAAGATGCAATCCTTAATAAGCTTGACCTTATGTCATATTTAGGAATAGGAGCCACCCCATTTAGGAATAGGAGCCGCCGCATTTTGGGAATAGGAGCCACCCAATTTAGGAATAGGAGCCGCCACATTTTGGAATAGGAGCCACTCCATTTAGGAATAGAAGCCGCCCGATTTAGGAATAGGAGCCACCCCATGTAAGAACAGGAGCCACCCCGACCCCTCCTGATGGCAGGTTTGTAAAACGCTGACAGCACTTCCTAAAAATGATATGTTTCTCTTATTAGGTTATATGATAATCATCTTTATGATGCGTGGATGATGTGAGGGGTGACCGCTATCGTCGTTTGTCAAATACTTAACAGGTCTACAGATCACGGGAGCCTGGTTAGGCTTTGAACAGTGATTCCCTGACGGTAGGGACGCATGGTAGGGGTAGGGGCGCAGATGGGTCTTAAGCCCACTTAGAGTCATGTCTAGCATGTCATGGTCACCCCCTACCCCCCACACTTACCCTACAGTAAAAGTAAAGTGGACAAGTCTACTCTCAGACACATACATCGGAACGCAATGTAATAACGTGTAGAGCAGACGACAGCTATGTAAATAAGCTCAGCAATTTGATGCTGGCTGCGAAATGTCCAATAATTGCAGATATGTAACGGACGATAATTGCAGCTATGCGATGTTGTTAAATGTGCAGCAATTGCATATATGTTAGATGACGCTGGGAGTGCAATATTCGCATTCTATTTCCTCCCACGATCTCCACTCCAATTCTTGTTGAGATGTGTAGACATGTGCGTTTGAATGAGTGTAAGTGCGCCAGCGCTTGTTTGTGTGTGTCTGTATGTGTGTGTGTGCGTGTGCGCGCGTGTGTGTGTGCGTGTGTGTGTGTGTGTTGAATCCGGAGATGCTAAGGAGACAACGGAACAAGGAGAACTTATTTGGCTTTCTAGGATTCCCCTTTCCCTAAAAGTTAATCCTTGATGGAGGTAGCGAGATTCACTTCCGCCAAGGGGAGTAACTCTTTAATCATTCCCTACAATAGGTTATCCCTCCCTTTTACTTTCTCCCCAGCGCTGCTACCTGCTGTTAGTTTGGCCAATTATGCACGCCCGCCCCCCCCCTCAAAAAAAACTCTCCCAATTTAGCCTACTGCCTATTCTTTATAACTTTCCCCCTAGTTTGTCGCCGTCCATGTCATAACGCCAAGGGGAGTAACCCTTTAATCTTTCCCTACAATAGGTTATTCCTCCCTTTTACTTTCTCCCCAGAGCTGCTACCTGCAGTTAGTTTGGCCAATTATGCACGCCCGCCCCCCCCCCCCAAAAAAAACTCTCCCAATTTAGCCTACTGCCTATTCTTTATAACTTTCCCCCTAGTTTGTCGCCGTCCATGTCATAAGTGCGTTCGTTCATTTCTTTATGTCGTTAGAACTAATGAACTCCATCATTGTATTCATCATAATGTATCTCATCGGCATTCACACATCTCATCGTCATTCACACATCTCATCGTCATTCAGAAATCTCATCGTCATTCAGACATCTCATTGTCATTCAGACATCTCATCGTCATTCAGATATCTCATCGTCATTCAGATATCTCATCGTCATTCAGATATATCATCGTCATTCAGATATCTCATCGTCATTCAGATATCTCATCGTCATTCAGATATCTTTTGTCATTCAGATATCTTTTGACATACAGATATCTCATGGTCATTCAGATATCTCATCGTTATTCAGATATCTCATCGTCATTCAGATATCTCATGGTCATTCAGATATCTCATCGTCATTCAGATATCTTTTGTCATTCAGATATCTTTTGACATTCAGATATCTCATGGTCATTCAGATATCTCATGGTCATTCAGATATCTCATGGTCATTCAGATATCTCATCGTCATTCAGATATCTCATGGTCATTCAGATATCTCATCGTCATTCAGACATCTCATCGTCATTCATACATATCGTCGTCATTCAGATACCTCATCGTCATTCAGATATCTTTTGTCATTCAGATATCTTTTGTCATTCACATTATCTCATCGTCATTTAGATATCTCATCGTCATTCAGATATCTCATCGTCATTCAGATATCTTATCGTCATTCAGATATCTATGGTCATTCAGAAATATGATTTACTTTCGGATATCTCATCGTCGTTTAGTCATCTCAAGGTCCTAGCCATCCTTAGTAATTTGCGAATGACGTCACTAATAATTTGTATACTTGAGGTCACAACCATGACGTCAGTGCGGTCAGCAACGTCGTAACTTCAATGTGTTTAATTAACCAGGGCTGGAGTGTAGTACTTTGGCAACGTCGTTCCATCTCCAGGACTTCTCAGAAAACTCGTCAGGGTCTGAATTGAAAAGGGGAAGTTCCGCAATGGGCTATTTTCGTAGAGACTTGATGAAAGGGTTCTAATCACGAAACGTACTTTTTAACTCAAATTTTTTATAAGCATATTTAAATATATATATATATATATATATATATATATATATATATATATATATATATATTTAGTTTGAAGTATTAAAACTAGGGGGAAAAAAATTTAAATAAGTTTTATTTTATATCCTATATTTTTATAAGTATAAAGATGTTTCAACATCCAGACTTTAGTGTAGCGACATTTCGTTTCAACAGCTTTAAGAAAGTAATAAATAATAGCAATAGACGTAGCCTCCTGGGTGATTTATAGGGTAAAGGGACAAAGGGTTTTGGAAATCCTGATTTTTCTCAATTCTCGGTACGTGTTTACAATAGCTGTCACGTACATTCAGAAGGCTTTGCAAATGGAGAGGTTGTTTTTTTCTTTCTGGGGCGGGGAGGAAAAGGGGGGGGGGGATAAAATAATGATACGGGAACCAGATGTGCCAGTTAAAAACAAGTATGTGTTCTTGCATTGTCAAATAAAATATACACGCCAAAAGTATTCCGTTGTGTAATATGGCGTTCAAGCACATCCAAAAAATTTTAAGCATCAAAACCCTTGCGGCACACACAATTAATGCGGCCCCTCGTTCTGTCACTTCCGTCAAAACCCTAGCGGTACACACAAATAATGCGGCCCTCGTTCTGTCACTTCCGTCAAAACCCTAGCGGTACACACAATTAATGCAGCCCTCGTTCGGTCACTTCCGTCAAAACCCTAGCGGTACACACAAATAATGCGGCCCTCGTTCTGTCACTTCCGTCAAAACCCTATCAGTACACACACTTAATTCGGCCCTCGTTCTGTCACTTCCGTCAAAACCCTAGCGGCAAACACAATTAATGCGGCCCCTCGTTCTGTCTCTTCCGTCAAAACCCTAGCAGTACACACAATTACTGCGACGCTCGTTCTGTCACTTCCGTCAAAACCGTAGCAGTACACACAATTAATGCTGCCCTCGTTGTTCCTCCTCGATCATCAATATCTATGGCCTCGGCATACACACCGACAACCAACCAGAGAAGGTCAGGACCATTTGGTCTCAGTTATTTCCCGTGACACCGTATCAAAGGATGGCGGCCAATGTCGAGTGCAACGCACTCGATGGGTCATTGGAATAAACGTAAATGTAAAGTAGCTCTACAGAAGGGCTCGGCAACCTATGGCACGCGTGCCAGACATGGCACGCATTTTTAGAGGTACAGTAGAATAAATATTTATAAACTGCTCTAAAATGCGTCTTTTGGAGTAGGATTACACGCCCAATGAGTTTGAAATATTTTTTGGCAAAAATTACCATAACGTTGGCAAACCATTCCCTAAAGTTTACCTATATTATGAAAGATACGTTAAGATTATAAGTATGATCCGACAAGTGAACATTTTATGGGTATGCTCTGATTAGTTAACAATATAGGCCTGATCGGATTAGTCAACATTAAAGGTAGGATCTGATAAGTTAACATTTAAAATAATTTCCTGTTATTTTTTCCCAGCTAGGCCAGGCCTGCGCACCAAGCGGCTCGCGGGCCCCATCGGGCCCGCCAGCATCTACTTTGCGGCCCGCAAAATAACAAAATATTTTTTATTCTTATTTTATTAAAACGTCCCCAACCCCACCCCCCCCACCCCCCGTCCTATTTTGTTTCGGCCCGCACAAAATTTTTCATCAATTATTAGGGCCCGCCTTACATTTTGAGTTGTGCAGGCCAAAGTTAGATGTTTACAATGACTTTGTGGCACTATAGAAAAATGAACCACAAAATTCACCCCCCCCCCCCCCCCCCCCCCAAAGGGTTTTTTTTTTTCCTTTTTTTTTCTTTTTAACCCTTTTTTTTTTTTTTTCCTTTTTTNCCCTACCGTTCCAGATCTAAGAAAGTTGGCACACACACAAAAAATCCTAAATCATCTTCAAATATTAATGTCTTGGTACTGTTTTAAGAAGAAAAGATGTGACACAGGCCACTGCTCGTGGGGGAGTGGGGGGGTTAGGTTCCCTGAGAGACGCGAACGAGGGTATGGGGATGGGGGGGGGGGTCGGACACAACAGAACTGAAATGATTATCCCAGCAAAATCTCAGACCGCTTTTTCTTGAAAGCAACAGCATATCACAATCGTATTAGTTTATTATCTCTGTACTCCTCGTTGCACAATCGCTATGTTTGGTTATGTTATCATGTTTGTTGATATTTTTAGTTGCTATGATCGTTTGTTTGTTTGTTTTGTTTGTTAGTATTTGTTTTAATTTAATTTATTTATTTATATTTTTGGGGGTCTTTTTATAGGTTTACTGGTATTGTTGATTTTTTAAGTTTTAAAAAAAAAATTATTTCCAGGTTCAAGGTTGTAAAGTCTTATCTCCTGTTGATATCATCAAGGTGGCTTCTCTCGGGCTATTCGACACGTTCTTGTCACAGCAATACAGCCGTTCAAATATGACGGACGGCGCAAAATCCCTCACCACGAATTTCCACTCATTAAAACCCCACCCAATCAGCAAACCGGGACGTTTCAAGCCCAGGGCTACCACACCTTGGGAAATTTACCATGATCTTGGGAATTCACTACCTCATTCAGGGCCAAAAATCACTTTTTAATTTAAAAAATTCCCCAAGATTATTTTAAAAAAAAAAAAAAAACTCATATATTTTCATGACCTTGGGAAATCTTGGGAAATATTTTGACCAAATCTTGGGAATTAAAAAAAAAAAATTGAGTGGCAGCCCTGCTCAAGCCTTTACAAAACGTTGAGGAGGTCGCAAGCGCTCTTACCGGGACGGCTCACGAGACGTCTGATCCGACGACCCTCCAGCACGCGAGTCGCCACTTAGGATGACAACGGACCGCAGCAACCCATGAGATGATGACTATATATGGCGTAACACTAGACCGCTTTCAATTACGGTTTGATTAAACAATGTTGGTCAACACCGGAACCAATCAGCCAACAGAAGGCTTTGTTTACCATTTTTCTTTATTTTTTTTTTTAAACTTTCCGTGACGGCACGTTATGCGATCATTCCATGTTGAACTAATTAGTGAAGATGGAACAGGCGGACATCTTGAAAAAAAAAATACTTTGAGGTGGGAAGGGGCGTCATGCTAGGCTAAAAAACAATGACGCTTTAAAAATAAAAAATAAAAATACATCAACTCATTAGAATGATTATGTCAACGTACTTATACATCAAGAAAGCAATAGTGTACAAGTAGGAGTGGGTGGGTGGGTGGGTGTGTGGGGGGGGGGAGCCCGGTTGTACTTCCCGACCCATAGATTCAATTTCAACAGTACCGATTTACATTACATACCAGCAGTACCATCGCGTATCAATCTGTTCTACCAATACGAAATTGTGCCACTGGCACTATGTATATATAATTATATTGTACCGATACCACATTGTACCAATAAAAACAATTTTATTGCACGAGTACCACATTGCACCTCTGGCACAAAGCTTATAGTACCAGTATCATATTATACCAGTATTTTTTTGTACCACTGGCACCAAGTTTCTGATCAAAAAAATAATGATGATCAATCCCCTGGTTGAGATCAGGGGTGTTTAAGCATCTCCATTGGTCAGTAACGAGACCGAATGTTGCACCAATGGCAGCAAGTTTCTGAGACGACCACCATAGTTATTATGATCGAATACCTGATTAAGATCAGAGGTGTTTAAGCATCTCCATTGGTCAGTAACGAGACCGAATGTTGCACCAATGGCAGCAAGTTTCTGAGACGACCACCATAGTTAGTATGATCGAATACCTGATTAAGATCAGAGGTGTTTAAGCATCTCCATTGGTCAGTAACGAGACCGAATGTTGCACCAATGGCACCACGTTTCTGAGACGACCACCATCATTAGTATGATCGAATACCTGATTAAGATCAGGGGTGTTTAAGCATCCCAATTGGTCAATAACCAGACCGAGGCGAGGCATACAAAGGTTACCACTCTGATCACTCGGTACCAGGGAGACAGGAAAACAAAACACTAGTGACCAATCCATGAAAGAGGACTGAGTGACAGGATGTGTTTTCTAATATATTGTGTCTTGGTGAGGGGAAAAGGGGGGGGGGGAGCGTATGAACCATGCAATCCGATTTAGTGCACCCCGTGTGAACAGGGGGTCTCAAACTCTCGGCCCTGGGCCCATAATATCCCCTACAGGCTTTTATCCTGGGGTGGGCTAGGCGATGGCTATTTCATCCAAGAGTCTCAAACTCTCGTGGACTTGGACCATAGTACTCCTTCCTTGCATTGTCTGGGGGCCGGCTAGACGAATGTCATTACAATGCTTTATTTTTTGGGGGTTTTTTTTTTTTACACCAAAGAATCTCAAATTGCAGGCCCTTGGACAATAGTACCCCACCCATCCCTTCAAAAAAAAAAAAATTCTGTATCCTTTGGCAGTCGTCTCGGTGTGGTTATTTACATAAAGACTTGAGAATACCGACTATTGTGTTCACTACTGAAATGAACGCAGCCAATGATTCACGTTCCTCATTGGAGCAAACTTCGGGCGTGCGTAGTGATTTCGGTNGGGGGGGGGGGGGGGGGGGGGGGGGGGGGGGGGGAGCGGGAATAATCGTCTAATGATGTCAAGGACGTGTGATTGACCCTTAATGGCGGGTCTTACCCTTAATACAAAACAAATACCCGACTGCTAAATGCAAAAAGTATGTAAGTCACATTTTTGTCGATATTTAACAATCTAAACTGCGATCTTTTCTGATCCTGTTTAGCCACGTGTATTGGATTATTTTGAACTAATTCTTTCTTAAACGAAACGTTGGTATCGATTCTGCCTTTTATTTTTGGGGGTTTCTTTCTTAAAGGACACGTTGTTGGTATCGATTCTGCCTTTTATATTTAGGTTCTTTCTTAAAGGTCACATTGTCGGTATCGATTCTGCCTTTTATATTTAGGTTCTTTCTTAAAGGACACGTTGTTGGTATCGATGTGGTTAATAAACAAAGAAAGAGATTGGCCGTATATTGACTCTGTTAGCGAGATTTTCCACCGAGGTACCAGTAACAAGCAGTGCACAATAAATCTCTTGACAGGTGCATGACACTGTGGTGTCCATAAGAGCACTAGACGCCTCCTTATCTTCCGGACGTAACTGGGCGTAGCGTAATGGGTTAAATGGCCGACAAGTCAGCAATCACGTCCGATACTTGTGCTATTCGGTCCGTTTCGCCCATGTTAACGCGGCCAGTCTTTGGTCACGGAGTAAAGGTGTTAATGAGGAATGTCATGAGAGAATAAGTGCTCATAGCAGGAATAAAGATATATTATGGAAGTACAAGTACTAAATGTCAGAACAAGGAATGTCCTAGCAGTACTAACTTTCAGAAAAAGGAATGTGCAGGTAGTACTCACTGTCAGAACAAGAAATGTACTGGCAGCACTCACTGTCAGAACAAAGAGTGTCCTGGCAGCACTCTGAGTCAGAACAAGGAATATCCTGGTAATACGCATTGTCGGAACAAGGAATGTACTGGCAGTAATCACTGTCGGAACAAGGAATCTACTGACAGTACGCACTGCCGGAACAAGGAATGTACTGGCAGTATTCACTGTCGGAACAAGGAATGTACTGGCAGTACTCACAGCCGGAACAAGGAATGTCCTAGCAGCAATCACTGCCAGAACAAGAAATGTCCTAGTCATTCACACTGTCGGAACAAGGAATGGCCGGGCAGTCGTTACTAATCACTGTGCAAATAAAGAATTTCCTAGGAGTATTTACTGTCAGAATGTCCCGGCTTTGCCCACTGCCAGTCATCGGCTCGACTCTTGTAGCAGCAAATCACGGCCACTCCAAGTTAGCAGGCTTTGCTCAGATGGAAAGATGGGAATCCAATTTATCACACGTTACGATCATGCCATTAAACATAATGTACTTCCATTGTGTCAGAAAGTGGCTAAAGAGCTACCTTGGGTCGGCTAAAATGCTACCATGGGTCGGCTAATATGCTACATTGGGTCGGCTAAAGAGCTACCTTGGGTCGGCTAAAATGCTACCATGGGTCGGCTAATATGCTACATTTGGTCGACTAAAGAGCTACCTTGGGTCGGCTAAAATGCTACCATGGGTCGGCTAATATACTACATTGGGTCGACTAAAGAGCTACCTTGGGTCGGCTAAAATGCTACCATGGGTCGGCTAAAATGCTACCTTGGGTCGGCTAATATGCTACATTGGGTCGGCTAAAATGCTACCTTAAGTCGGATAATCCGCTACCTTGGGTCATTATGAAATTTGACAGCTCAGCTAAAAATTTCTTCTTTTTTTTCCAACTTAACGTAACACCTCAACTGACTAAACCAAAATTTCATTAAAGCATTTGAAGTCAAATTTAGAATTCGGAATCGATATTTCAGTGCATACACACACAAAATCTTCCCTTGGAAAGTTCACATTTTTAAAACATGAAAGTCTCGACAAGACAGCCAATGGGGAGCGAAACCTCGCAATTAACCTCTCTCCATTTGGCTCCCTTTAATAGAACCTCCCAAGGCGATTTCAGCCCCCCCCCCTTTTCTCTAAACTTCTTTATTTCTGGAGATGAAGGGGAAAAGGACAGTATTGGGGTTAAAGGTTGCCCTTATGTCGTCATAGTAACGAGGAAGTTACAGCCCCACAGCGCTTCACTTTGAGCCCTGTGACGAGGGAATGATGACGGGTCATTGGCCAAGCTTTCGTTCTCGTTAACGTAACGAGTCCCGAGACGGAACACAAGAAGAAGGCACAGTACCGCGTCACAGCGGCAAGCTCGCAGTTAGATACCCGCACCTGATACCAGAATGTCAACAAATGCTAGAAGGTCCCCATGTTAAAACTGGTATCAAAAATTCCACGAGTTAGCTTTTGTTTTTGTTTTTTTTTAATTATTTATTTGTTTTGATGACTATAGTGTAGACTTCGCAGGACGTAATCCACAAGGCCTGGGATTATTTGCTCTTAGGATTATACGCTGGTTTCCTATACAGAGCAATGGCCTCTCTCCACCCCGCCGGATAACCCGAGGTAAACATCATGTGGATGATACAGCTTGGCACCAGTGGCGTCGCAGGAGTCGTCGGAATGTTTCATTGTGTCCATGGTGTCCGCCTACGGGACTCCATCTCCGGGTCTCCTTCTCATCGTTGAGCTGCCATCCAAGGTTAAAGAGTCCCATCCACCCGGGGTGGTGTTCTTTGGACTGGTCAGATAAGCTCAGTTTAGACCCACTCGTCCACACAGCAACATTTTAAATAGACATTCTGAATAATATCTAAGTCGACCCAAACTATTATGAAATGTCTACAAGATCTCGCCTTTGTAGAAGATCCACGTAGAAATGCATATACATTGAATCAATCTATAATAAAGGTTTTCACTAGACATACAAATAGAAACTATACGTATTTTGAAATGCCTCACTCAAGAAGGCGGTGCTGGGATAAGTACCGGAAAAGAGCCGATCTCGTCAGGCTAACTGCCCACTTGTAACCGGTTCACATCACAGGCCGCGTCAAGGAACTATTCTGACACCCGTCTCACCCACCCCCCACCCTCAACGACGGGACAAAGTCATCTGACCACACAGAAAAGTCAACAATTACTACGGGCGTCTTTGTGACTCGCTATCAAGCACCCGAAACAGAAGGGTTGTTTTTTTCTCTGGATCATGTCCAGCCTGGCAGCCACTCCATCACGATGAAGATGGTATGGAAATTCGAGAAGTGCAAATCGTGGGGGAGAGGTAGAAGAGTGGGGGGCTGATTGGAGGATGTACTGTAAAAAAATATAAAAAAAGAAGAAAAAAAGGACATTTAAGATCTTGGACAATGAGTCGAAGCCAAAACAAGTGTAGATTCAAACCATGTCGTGTTCCTTTTATTCCGTCACACCCTCACAAACTCCTTTTTCTAGTATACCATCACACCCTCACAAATTCCTTTTTTCTAGTATACAATCACACCCTCACAAATTCCTTTTTTCTAGTATACCATCACACCCTCACAAATTCCTTTTTTTCTAGTATACCATCACACCCTCACAAATTCCTTTTTTTCTAGTATACCATCACACCCTCACAAATTCCTTTTTTTCTAGTATACCATCACACCCTCACAAACTCCTTTTTTTCTAGTATACCATCACACCCTCACAAATTCCTTTTTTCTAGTATACCATCACACCATCACAAATTCCTTTTTTTCTAGTATACCATCACACCCTCACAAATTCCTTTTTCTAGTATACCATCACACCCTCACAAATTCCTTTTTTTTCTAGTATACCATCACACCCTCACAAATTCCTTTTTTCTAGTATACCATCACACCCTCACAAATTCCTTTTTTTCTAGTATACCATCACACCCTCACAAATTCCTTTTTTTTCTAGTATACCATCACACCCTTCACAATAGAGACGCAAAAACGTTTCAAAATTGCATTGGGAAAAAAAACATTACTTTGAGTGCCGTACTTATTTCTCAACAGTGCACCTGTGGTAAAAGAAATGTTTGATCGGCATTCTGGAGTCATTGGCGCTAAATAATCGTGCGCATTCAAAAGTTAACCCTGGAGTCATTGACGCTTAATAATCGTGCGTATTCAAAAGTCAACCCTGGAGTCATGGACGCTAAATCATCGTGCGTATTCAAAAGTCAACCCTGGAGTCATGGACGCTAAATAATCGTGCGTATTCAAAAGTCAACCCTGGAGTCATTGGCGCTAAATAATCGTGCGTATTTCAAAGTCAACCCTGGAGTCATGGACGCTAAATAACACGGCTCATTGTCATTGAAAAGTCCAATCTGCAGACATTGACCCTAAATGACCTTCCCCTTTCAAAGGTCAAATCTGGAGTCTTTGGCGCTAAATAACAACAATCATTCAAACGTCCGTTTAAAAGAGCGATCCTTTAAACGCATATGTTTCGCAAAGTTTCTACTGCGTGCTTTGTGGATTAGGTAAATGTATAAATCACTATACAAATTGGCAAGGGGTATAATGTTTTCGAATGAGAACATCTGATATCAATGATTTGTTGTTGTTGTTTTTTTGAACGGTTCCGAACACTTGTTTCAAGACTTTGATTATTTTGTATTATGCTGCAAATTAAACAGTGGGCTCAAATCTTTGATATCGCGAGCAGGCTTTGACTTCTGTTATGCATAGAAAATTACTGTGGGGGAAATGGGGGTGGGGGGTGTCCCTAAAAATCCAATCCCTCAACATATTTTCGGGACAATGTTGTGCAGGAATTATGGGACTCTAAAACCACGGACAATCTAAAACCACAGACACTCCAAAACCACGGACACTCCAAAACCATGGAGACTCTAAAATCACGGACACTCTAAAACCACGGACACTCCAAAACCATGGACACTCTAAAACCCGAGGACTCTAAAACCATGGACACTCCAAAACCACGGACACTCCAAAACCATGGGGACTCTAAAATCACGGACACTCTAAAACCACGGACACTCCAAAACCACGGACACTCTAAAACCCGAGGACTCTAAAACCACGGACACTCTAACACCACGGACACTCTAAAACCACGGACACTCCAAAACCACGGGGACTCTAAAACCACGGACACTCCAAAACCACGGACACTCTAAAACCACGGGGACTCTAATATCACGGACACTCTAAAACCCGAGGACTCTAAAACCATGGACACTCCAAAACCACGGACACTCTAACACCACGGACACTCTAGAACCACGGGGACTCTAAAACAACGGGGACTCTAATATCACGGGTACTCTAAAACCACGGGGACTCTAAAACCACGGAGACTCTAAAACTACCGAGACTCTTAAACCACGGACACTCTAAAACCACGGACACTCCAAAATCACGGACACTCTAAAACCACGGACACTCTAAGACCACGGGGCTCTAAAACCACGGGGACTCTAAGACCACGGGGACTCTAAAACCACGGGGACTCTAAGACATCAGGGACTTTAAAACCACGAGGAATCTAAAATCACGGGGACTCTAAAATCACGGACACTGTAAAATCACGGACAGTCTAAAACCACGGACACTCCAAAATCACGGACACTCCAAAACCACAGACACTCTAAAACCACGGACACTTTAAAACCAAGGACACTCTAGAACCACGGACACTCTAAAACCACGGACACTCCAAAATCACGGACACTCTTGAACCACGGGGACTCTAAAACCACGGGGACTCCAATATCACGGGGACTCTAAAATCACGGACACTCTAAAACCACGGACACTCCAAAACCACGGACACTCCAAAATCACAGATACTCTAAAACCACGGACACTCTAAAACCACGGACACTCTAGAACCTCGGACACTCCAAAATCACGGACACTCAAAAACCACGGACACTCTAAAACCACGGACACTCTTGAACCACGGGGACTCTAAAACCACGGGGACTCCAATATCACGGGGACTCTAAAATCACGGACACTCTAAAACCACGGACACTCTAAAACCACGGACACTCTAGAACCACGGGGACTCTAAAACAACGGGGACTCTAATATCACGGGTACTCTAAAATCACGGATACTCTAAAACCACGGACACTCTAAAATCACGGACACTCTAAAACCACGGACACTCTAAAACCACGGACACTCTAGAACCACGGGGACTCTAAAAACACGGGGACTCTAAAACCTCGGGGACTCTAAAACCACAGACACTCTAAAAGCATGGAGACTCAAAAACAATTGGTACTCCAAAAGCAAGGGTACTCTAAAACCACCGGTACCCTAAAACATTGGAGTATTTTCTTTTAGCAGTGAACATCTCCTTGCAGCAGACGTATAGGCAGCTGTATATGTAAATGGGTTCGAACTCACAAACAGAGATGTTATGAAAAGGGTGTGTGTGGGGGGTAGACGCAGAGTATCACAGGTCGATATTCTGACCGGACAAATCTTTTTTGGACGTCCGTTGTCCCAGACAGCAGAGCCAGATCACAGATGCAAACTCCGGCCCATAGATTGGCACGGTGTATGTTACAGTGACTTTTTGAACATGCTCCCCTAGATTGGCAAGGAAGGCGGCGCGGGTGGCCGTGTTACAGTAATGAATCTAAAACGGCCACCTTAGGATGGCATCGCATTTTCCATACTGGTAGTTCGTCCGTTGAAAGTCTAGCATGACAATATCAAAAATCGTTTTTTTTTGGCTGAGTCTGAATCTTTCTGTGAGTGCGCAGATGGCTGACTAGGCCGATGCTGTCTCGAAACGCTCTGGAGCGCACGTTTCAGGGGTCGGCTGGGACATCCTCAGGCACAGAGTTAAAACTCTGACAGCTCTAGCTTGTCTTTCGTGCTCTGCAGCATCTGTTCCCGACAGCCTCACGTTGCATTGATCCCGTGTGTAGGGACGAGCGGCACGAGTCGCCATTCTTTGAGCGCCGTTTCCACAGGTTCGGGTCAATGGGAAATGATGCCATGCATAACATCTCTCGTGTACATATTTTCTTTGACGTAGCGAGGCAGACACGCAGTGTCATTCCTTACCCACCCCTATCTTGATTAATAAAAGGTTGTTTACGTTTGAATGCGTTCTATTTTGTTTGTAAAGAATACTATTGAGAGACGAAATTTTTAGAATGTCTTTATTAAATTGTTCTGATTTAATCTCTGAATACAGGCTGGCAGCTTTTCTAGCCCATGAAAAGAGAGAGAGGGGGGGGAGAGGGAGACGGTTGGGGGAGGGAGGGAGTGAACGAGGGAGAGAGAAAGATAAAGAGGGAGAGAAAGAGGGAAAGGGAGGGAGAGAGAGTGAGTGAGAGGGAGAGTTTACTGGGGTTTTTTCCTTTGTTAAGTAGTGTTCATTCTACGTGCCTAATTTTTTAAAAGATATTAAATTTTCATTGCTGTCACGTAACACGGGCATGAAGACAAAACTAGGTAAATCAAACAAATTAGAGGCTCAAGAGCCATGTTTAACACTTTGAGAGCTGTTCCGGAGTATGTGAGATGTGCAAGCGCGCCGCTTTTTTCAACGCGTTACTTTAAACCCTTCACATAAACCAAGAAAGAAACATTTTTTTAAGGAATAAAATGATGACAAGAGCCCACAAATCCCCTGTGGTTTTTGCTGTCCCATCACGGCATTTTTTCGGGGAGAGGTATACGCCTCTGAGTTGATGAGATATCGCGATGTTCTCCAAAAATAGAATCTTTATTTACATTTTTTTTTTTTTTTAAATAATTCGCCATCCATCACGTGTGCATAGACGATCCAAGGGACAGGGGGCCTAATGAAAAACGCCACTTCTTGCGTTGCTCTCTTTACGACCCCCGTCTAAACGGTGCGTCAATATTCTATGTTGGAGCTGGGCCGAGTAGGAAATCTTCACATCCACAACGGGGAGCGCTTTCCTTTAGTTCAGGGCTAACACGCGCTACCGCGTTAGCTGTTTTAACAACGTCTTCTACACGCACTTTAGGATTTAATGTACGTTTATTTGAGTAATTTTCACGCGTTATCGTTCACCAATGGTCACGTGATTCAACACGATTGGGGAAACTGCTACAATACCATAAGGGTGTTTTGTTTGGGGGAAGGAAGGGGGGGGGGGGAACATCCGTCGGACTCAAGAAGACGATGGGGGGACATTCCCCAGGATAAAAATGTCTATGTCTGGAATTTATTGATGGATTATGAGCTGGTTCTCAGTCAGAAAAAACCCTCCTGCCCCATATTTGAGTAATTTTCACGCGTTATCGTTCACCAATGGTCACGTGATTCAACACGATTGGGGAAACTGCTACAATACCATAAGGGTGTTTTGTTTGGGGGAAGGAAGGGGGGGGGGGAACATCCGTCGGACTCAAGAAGACGATGGTGGGACATTCCCCAGGATAAAAATGTCTATGTCTGGAATTTATTGATGGATTATGAGCTGGTTCTCAGTCAGAAAATACCCTCCTGCCCCCACACTGCTGATGAACCAAAGGGAGCCTTAGGTAGATGATATAGTTTGCCACCCCAGGGTGTGTCGCAGGAGTTGAGGGAACGTTCTTTGAGCCAATCTCATACTACCGCTATCTCAAATTTTTTCCCGGTTGCGTCCATTCTTAAATTAACAAATAGTTATATTGTTAAAGCAACATATGGTTGTATTTGTATATAACATATGGATACATTCTTAAATTAACGTAGGTTATATCGTTAAAATAACATATGGTCATAGTGTTAATCTAACATATGGTCATACTGTTAAATTACAATAAGCAGACATGTGAGTATATTGTTATATTTAAAAAATACTAAGATTGTTACATTAAAATATGGTTCTATTGTTGAAAAAAGATTTGGTTATACTGTTAACTAGCATGCTTATATTGTTAAATTAACGTTGGTTTTTATTGTTAAACTAACATCAGGGTCTATTTTTTAAACTAACATACGGGTCCTAATCTAGCAATTAACATCTGTTTAAGAGAAACGTTGACGGTTAACAAATAAGCACGTGTCAAGTTAACTATTTTGATTAAGAATGTTCTTGTCTTTTTTTTTTTTTAAAGTTCGTAGTTAAATACGGGCGACATAAAAAAAAAAAAAAACATTTAAACAATCCTCATTGTTTTTTTTTTTTTTTTTTTTTTAAATTTTTTATTTAAATACGGGCGACATAAAAAAAAAAAAAAAACATTTACACAATCCTCATTGTACACGTAAATAATTCTACTAGACCAAGTTTCTATTCACTTTGCTACCAAACAGAGAAAGAAAAAGAAATATGTCATGCTGGGGCTAAAACGACTGATTTTTTTAAAAAAAAATTTAATGTTTTTTTTGTTGTTGTTTTTACACCGTGTACGGGTATTTTGAAATATAGGCATACCGACAGTCCTATCCTACCTGACGGTCTTTAAAAAAAATAGCCCTACAGACAACCTTACACCACACCCGTGGTTTTATTGATTAAATAGTCGCCTACGTCTAAAGGAAAAAAAAAGGTCACCTATTTAACTGAGTTCAACCGCCACGCCTGAGGCTCGCCGCGTGACAGCCCTTTTTTTTTTCACTCGTGATTCTTAATACAAAACATGTGGAGCTGGGGGGAGGGCGGTTTCGAAAAGGAAAAGGCAGGACACACCAGAAGCAAAATGTATATCAGAGAAGAGATGCGAAGCTGTCCAGGGGTTGCTGTTATACAAACAATAAAGCTATGTGAATGTGCGAAAAGTGATTTTAAGAAAAAAAATGCGAATGTATAAACAAAAACAGTGTGTATAGCTGTGACATAACCTCTATGACCCGAACAGATAGAGAGGCATCTCCTCAACACGACAAACATTAAAATACCGGGGTGGGCCGTGTACATGGCAAAATGAACAATAACGATTTCAGAGTGGTCTCAATGAACATCACAGCGCATCGATCGCATAATATCGATTAGCGTTTAACGTCCCGTCATTAGGAGAATGAACGGGTGACTCCACGGTCTCAGGGAACCGGACGGTGCTGGACTAAGAAAGTGATCCAAGATGTAGAACGTGAGTATGCAGCGACCTAACACCGAAAAAAATTTGCAGAAAATCTATTAAACGCTTGTGAGACAAAAGTTCTCCGGGAAAATATATGGTCTAAAGAAGAAGGATGAATATGGATGGAGAATACGAACCAACCAGGAATTGAATTGTCTATATAAGGATGAAACGCTAGTAGCAGAAATAAAAAAAAAATGGGCAGGCTACCCTGGGCTGGATACTTAGAAAGAATGCCAAATGACAGAGGAGTGAAGAGGGTGCACCACCAAAACCCGAGAGGAAAACGGCTTAAAGGCAGACCTGGATGGATGGATAATGTGGAAAAAGCAGCTGGGAATACAACCATGGTAAAGAAAAGCATTAGTTAGGTCTGAAAGAAAGGAGGTGGTGAGGCAGGGATGGGTGGATGGTCTGAGTGGAAGGAAGTGGTGAGGCAGGCAAAGCCCAATATGGGATTTAGCGCCGCAAGGATTGATGGCTCAATTGAGGTCGGGGTAAATCCTTACTATTTGCCTTTATTACAATGTGTGTCTTGATGTGACTAAATTTCTCATTTAGATTATATGCCTTGACAAGATTGTATGTCATAATTAGACTAGAGTGCCATGTTGCAACCAGCATTTTTGACGTGGCTAATGTGTTGGCTGGATTATATGTCTGATTCGTTCCAAACTATTTTGATGTGACTATCTTATGTCTTCATGTAATTAATGTGTTACACACTGCCTACTATTGTGAGAAATTAATCTCCTATTTTAAATGTATGGCTCGTTCAAACAGTGCATAACAAAAGGACGATACCATAGAGAAATACAATAACAAAAATAAGACACCCAAAACAGTATCAATTATAATTAATAAGATTTAATTTAGTAATAATACTATTACAAACAAAAGAAATATAATTACAAATCATCAACTTACAGAGTATCGGAAAATCTTGTACCGGTATACAGTTGTTGGTACAATGTGCCAATTAATAATGAGCAATGACGAGGGCGAATAAACACATAATGAGCACACAAAGCATAATACAATTGTCTCGTAAAATTAATAATATCTATATGAATCTCCGTCCCTCTCCGTGCCTGTCAATCCCTTATATATGTTGGTCTACCGACGCGTTCTAGAAACGCCTTTACTTTTATAATACAATCGAGAGCATTCCATACGATACCGGTAGACATACTAACCATTTTTAATTGGAAGTCGGTAGTAAACACGATACATCAAACGAATAGGCCACGCCCATCTATGAACGTAGCATGTGCTAGGGGTCAAGCAAAGTTCACGCACGGGGGAAAAGTGTCATACATAACAAATGACTACACTATAATATAGTTCTTTTTATGACTATATATCTAGATATGACGTAATAAAGTCTTCATTTGAGAACAATAGGATTCCATTTCGTGATGCAACTTTGTGTCCTGGAATTCTTTAAGTAACATCCGGATTAGGCCCTGGCTTGTATCACTGTAAAAAAAGTATATTATCGGTCGTGTACCTGTAAATGATGTACTAAATCGGACAAGTTATTGTAAATGATGAACTATCTCATTCTTGCCGCTGTATATGATGTACCACCTTAGTCCTGTCACTGTAAATGATGTACCATCTCAGTCCTGTCACTGTAAATGATGTACCATCTCGGTCCTGTCACTGTAAATGATGTACCGTCTCAGTCCTGTCACTTCAAATGATGTACTATCTCAGTCCTGTCACTGTAAATGATGTACCATCTCAGTCCTGTCACTGTAAATGATGTACCATCTCCAGTCCTGTCACTGTAAATGATGTACCATCTCCAGTCCTGTCACTGTAAACGATGTACCATCTCAGTACTGTCACTGTAAATGATGTACCATCTCTGTCCTGTCACTGTAAATGATGTACCATCTCAGTACTGTCACTGTAAATGATGTACCATCTCAGTCCTGTCACTGTAAATGATGTACTGTCTCAGTAGTATTGACGTAGTCCCGTCTCACGTCTTCAAGTCATTTCAAAATATTCACACATCCCGGCGGCAGGGACGTCCGTGAACGAAACGGACGAGACGACTCGGGTTACGCTCGGGGTGCATTGAAGCGGACGGCGCCCGTGGACGGGCGCACTTTTATCAGTGCCCGGGTCACTAAAAGTTAACAGACATGTATCGATTTCACGTTCTCCTTTCTAATGTTATGAGGGGCAGATCCAGAAACAAACTTGACACTTTGGGAGAGAGCCAGGATTGTATTGTGTGTATTGTATTAGCAGAATCAGACCTGTTTACCGTTGGGCTATGTCAGTGTAGCTTTCAGCTCTCATAAGCGTGGTTTCAATTTCCATGGAATAGTTTGGTCTAATGGTGGGTTGGGGTGGGGGGGGGGGGCTGGTTTGCAATCAAAATACAAGTTGTGTAAGTAAATCCACTCGACTGAACATGTGAGTTAACACAACTCGATACATAGGATATAGTTCTGCGATTTCTTTCTTTTGGGATAAGAAAAGGTCTTAGACAAGCACATTGACATTTAAGTATGGACTAAGCTATTATCTAAAAGAAACTATTCCGGTTGGCTCAATGAGATCGAGACCCCAGTTGGCCAATCGCTGTTAACCTTATTCGATTGCTTACGACGCTGACACTTAAAATGAGGTAACTTTTTTTTTTTTACTGAAAACACTCCAATTATTAATTTTATTTTTAAATTAAAACTAAACCAAACAAACGAACAAAACAAAAAAACATCCCTAAACCGTAGTTATTTTTAGGCTCGTCTTAGTGCCGTGGTCTTAGGCTAAAAGGCGTAGTAAATACGGCGCCAGCGTAGAGGTAAACAGGTCTGGTATACGGATGCCTTTACCACGAGTTATTTAACTTGTCCATGCAATGGGAATCGGGCCGACAGAGAAGGGATAGGGGGATATACAGATAAGCTGACTTCTCACCATCATCCGCCGCACGATCATCCAGCGCACCATCATCCGCCGCACCATCATCCAGCGAACCATCATCCACCAGACCATCATCCGCCGCACCATCATCCAGCGCACCATCATCCAGCGCACCATCATCCACCGCGCAATCATCCGCCACACCATCATCCACCGCACCATCATCCACCGCACCATCATCCAGCGCACCATCATCCGCCGCACCATCATCCGCCACACCATCATCCGCCACACCATCATCCGCCACACCATCATCCGCCACACCATCATCCGCCACACCATCATCCACCGCACCATCCTCCGCCACACCACCATCCAACGCACCATCATCCACCACACCATCATCCACCGCACCATCATCCACCGCACCATCCTCCGCCACACCACCATTCAACGCTCCATCATCCACAACACCATCATCCACCACACCATCATCCACAGCACCATCATCCACCGCACCATCATTCACCGCACCATCATCCACCTCACCATCATCCACCGCACCATCATCCACCGCACCATCATCCACCGCACCATCATCCACCCCCCCATCATCCACCGCACCATCATCCACCGCACCATCATCCACCACACCATCATCCACGGCACCATCATCCACCGCACCATCATCCGCCGCACCATCATCCGCCGCACCATCATCCGCCACACCATCATCCACCACACCATCATCCACGGCACCATCATCCACCGCACCATCATCCACCGCACCATCATCCACCGCACCATCATCCACCGCACCATCATCCACCACACCATCATCCACCACACCATCATCCACCACTGCTGGTAAGGAAGAGGGGAACAAGAGGACATCTCTGCGGATAAATGCTTTGGGTTGGAAGAATCCGTAAGTGAGACTAAAAAAAAAATCCCCTATATCCACAACTTATTTAAAAGAAGAGATCTAGAATGGGGCCCGAACGCCCAAAGCAAAGCAGAAATCGAACGTGTGTACTATAATAGAAAGAAATATTGTCGGAACAGACTTATTGCGGTTTTTAAAAAAGATCCTCTCAAAAGGAGGAAGCACATTTGCGGTTACCTTTCAGTGGATCTCAGGCCGTGCAGATGTAAATGGCAACGAAAAAACCTCCACTTGCAAAAACTGGGACTGCCTGGGCACACCAACCGGTACTGTGACCAGTCACTTATCTCGATACTAACACATGATTGGCGGGCTATTTCGGGACAGTGGTGATTGATTGGTTATATATTTTATTATTTTACATCGCCAGAGCTTTAGTAAGATCTTATCACAAAAAAACGCGAATAACAAAAGTTGTGCCCCCTTCCCCCCTAACCCTCCCCTCACCCCCACCCCCCCCCACCAAAAAAAAAACACAGAGAGCCTGAATGTTGGTATTTCGTTGTACCATTAAAAGTGGCCGTTGAGGAAGTGCCCCCGTGCCGGGAACTGGCCTGGCAGTAGACCGAGTCACAACATCAACAAAAAATTCCTGTGTGCGGTGGGCAGACAAGGGGAAAAAAAACCTGGCTCCTACAATCCAATATCCGACTCTGGTTCTGTGGTAGTAACGTCTCGGCCAGACCGGAAGTTGATTTCGGCGGTTTATTTATTCATTGATGTTGCAGACCTCCATAAAAAAACAGGGGTTTTTTGTTGTTGTTTTTTCTCAAACATAGAAAGTCATGCAGAATGATAAAGTAAATTGAGTAAAAAGAATCAAAATGGTTATGTTGACACCCCCGTCCCGATTGGTTCGGATAATCGACGCTCTACTGTACAAATTAAATCCAATTTTTTTTTCCCGCATTTTTTCGTGGCTCCCAAGAAATATACTGAGACATTCTGTTTGAGGTGGGGGGGGGGGGGCGGCCCCACACTTTCAGAAACGCTGATTTTAACAAATACGTTTTTTTTATCTAGCACACATGAGTCAAACTCAAGGCCCGAGGGCCACACCCGGCCCGCCGTACAATTATATCAAGCACGCGACGTCTAGACCGGCGTACTAGTTTATCCAAGTCAACGCCATGGTGTTTCCCAATGCACACTTTGCTGAAAAAGTTAGCTTACTACGCGCCGAATTCGCACGGCGCTTTAGTGACTTTGAAGCAAAAAAAAATGTAATTTCGAGCTGTTTTGTACCAATTTGTCATAGACGTGATACTGCACCTGTAAATTTGCAGATGGAGCTAATAGAGATGCAGTGGAATGGGACACTAAAGGCAAAGTACGACACAGTTGGGCCTGCACATTTTACTCGCTTCATTCCTGAAGAGATGCCCCAGCTTCGTCTACATGCGGCTCGAACCTTGAGCATGTTGGCTAGCACATATATGTGTGAGCAGCTGTTTTCTGTGATGAAGATTAACAAAACATCACACAGGAGTCGCCTCATTGATAAACACTTGCAGTCCATCATGAGAATCTCAATGACACAGAACGTTACTCCCAACATAAACGAACTCACTTGTTTTGTAGCCAAGAAAATGTGTATGCCAATGATTTTTTATTATTGAAACTTGTTTCCGTTTTCATTTATATATAAAAAAAAATGTTAACGTTTAATTTTCCTCTTATTGAATGTTTATCCTGTTTGGCCCGCAACCTTACATGTGATTTGAGTTTTGGCCCGCCGAGCGATTGAGTTTGACACCCCGGAACTAGCACGCTTTTTGTTGAATTCATTAATTTCTTTATTTCTTTTTTTTACCTTTTTTTTTTTTTTTTTTTTTTTTTTTTTTTTTTCTTTTTTTTTTTTTTTTTTTTTTTTTTTTTTTTTTTTTTTTTTTTTTTTTTTTTTTTTTTTTTTTTTTTTTTTTTTTTTTTTTGATTAACGTTTAACCAAAAAGAGAAACGTAGGGGATTATTTCCAATAAAGCTACACGGCATGATGGCGGCACGATGGCGGCACAATGAGAACACGATAGCGTTGAAATACACACGTATCGAATGTTGTGCAGGTTAGATGGCGCGTCAGTAAATCGGTTTGGGCACGGTAGGCCAAACACCGAGGTTGGATATCGATAAATAAAGAACCGAAAAATTGGCGCTCTTGAACACACTTCGCAATGCGACACCGGTGTGAAGAGAGTAGAGAGGCGAGTGGACAAATATATATAACATAAAATTAATAGAAGTCCGGGTGTAAACACTGGTATCAAATTATGTTTAGAGCAGTGGTTTGATAGATACCACTTCATGGAAACACGATTAGTTGACCACTTCATGGAAACACGATTGATTGACCACTTCATGGAAACACGATTAGTTGACCACTTCATGGAAACAGGGTTGATTGACCACTTCATGAAACACGGTTTGTTGACTACTTGATGAAACACGGTTTGTTGACTACTTGATGAAACACGGTTTGTTGACCACTTCATGGAACACCTTTAGTAGACCACTTCACGGAAATAACAAGATTTTATTACTTTTAAACCAATGAGAAAGATTTCTGATTCAGCAAAGTCATGAACCATGTCACTGACATGGAAAGATTAGTGGACGCCACCCACATGTGATGTTTAGAACCACTGTAAATGAACAACACTGGTACTCGGAAGACCAGATATTCTGTTAAGACGAAGGATTTGTCAAGCTGGGCATTCGGCCATTATCCCCTTTTGTGCTCGGATTAATGTGGCAGCCCTTTTCGAGCGATACGCGAGGGGAGACAGAAGAAACGTGAACTATTATTTGGTGCAATAGTGGAAAACCGTGTTCTGTAATTAACATCAAGGGGGCGAACATAGACGCCACAAAGAGGGATTCCTGACGATTAGGTCATAAGCTTTTCAATATGGTCTGGATATGAAAGGTTTTATACGGCAGGTTGTAGATTGTAAATCCCATGAGTGTTGTCAAAGGGAATGGAATGAATAGTTAAGACGAACGCAAAAGGGAGGGGGGTGGGGTACGGTAATTAATGCCAGGCCAGCCTCATCATCATCATCAGCAGCAGCAGCAGCAGCATCCGGATAAGCTAGCCAGTTTAGACCATGTCTGATTGAAATCGTCCGCGGCTGGATGTACGGTGTTGGCGTAGCCAGTCCATTGTGGATATAGGGTGTTGGCGTAGCCTGTCTATTGTGGATATAGGGTGTTGGCGTAGCCAGTCTATTGTGGATATAGGGTGTTGGCGTAGCCTGTCTATTGTGGATATAGGGTGTTGGCGTAGCCTGTCTATTCTGGATATAGGGTGTTGGCATAGCCTGTCTATTGTGGATATAGGGTGTTGGCGTAGTCTGTCTATTGTGTGTATAGGGTGTTGGCGTAGTCTGTCTATTGTGGATATAGAGTGTTGGTGTAGCCTGTCTATTGTGGATATAGGGTGTTGGCGTAGCCTGTCTATTGTGGATATAGGGTGTTGGCGTAGCCTGTCTATTGTGGATATAGGGTGTTGGCATAGCCTGTCTATTGTGGATATAGCGTGTTGGCGTAGTCTCTCTATTGTGGTAGATAATGAAGGCATGTGGTCCTTGAACCCTATAAGGGCAGTGAAATGGCAGACGCAATGACGTCATGCAGGACGATTCTTTCACAGACTGAGAAAGCGTAGACGGCAGATTAAGTTTATGATAATCATAAGCCTGGGGCGCAATCTGAAACGTTCGAATTAAAATATAAGATTACTACACACAAAAAGTAACAAGATTCCACGAATCCTTTCTTAAAATAATATATTCAAATAAATATGTCGTTTGATGCAGAACTCGGCAAACATTTTTTCGCGCGCTGCACACCATGCGCCTTTCCGAGATTTCCGCGGCACACCATGGTCTTTTCCGAGATTTCCGCGGCACACCATGGGATTTTCCGAGATTTCCACGGCACACCGTGGGCTTTGCCGAGAATTCCGCGACACACCATGGGCTTTCCCGAGATTTCCACGGCACACCATGGGCTTTTCCGAGAATTCCGCGACACACCATGGGCCTTTCCGAGATTTCCGCGGCAATCATGAGCTTTTCCGAGATTTCCGCGGCACGCCATGGGCTTTCCCGAGATTTCCGCGGCACATCATGGGCCTTTTCGAGATTTCCGCGGCACACCATTCCGCGGCACACCATTCCGCGGCACACCATGGGCTTTCCCGAGATTTCCGCGGAAATCATGGGCTTTTCCGAGATTTCCGCGGCACACCATGGGCTTTCCCGAGATTTCCGCGGCACATCATGGGCCTTTCCGAGATTTCCGCGGCACACCATTCCGCGGCACACCATTCCGCGGCACACCATTCCGCGGCACACAACACAATAAAAAAAAAACACGCACAAAAATATACTACATATCATATGCAGCTAAAATTGATAGTAGCTCCATATAAAATGACCTTATAGGACACATATCTGTTATTCACGAGTTGGAAAACTTGGTAACGAGCCGCTGTATTGCATCTTAAAAGAAGGAGTGCGTTCAAGCGGTGCGAAGGAGATAGCAGAACAGTGTAATTGGAAGCTTGAAATCTAAAGACGGGACAATCAAAGAAGGACGTTTCGGCTAAGAGCCATCCTCAGCAGACAGGACAAGCGAAGAAACCACACGAAATAGAAAGCAGCTTGTTCTTCTATTTCCTACTCTCTTGCAGCACGCAGTTCGATCATGTGTCCGTGCCTACGTGTACTACGAGCTTTGCCATATCTATACTCTTAGGCATCATCTCGCGGCGCACTAGTTTGCCGCGGCGCACTAGTTTGCCGCGGCACGCCGGTTTGTGGAGCTCTGGTTTAAAGCAGGGCTTGGCGCCAACCAGATATAATGCAAATAATCACTCTCAGACGGTGCTGACCACATCAAACTACCGCGGCTGACACATGTTGTGGTTGACTATTGATAAAGTCACTCTTCCGGTGTCTTCATCCACCACAACATTGCAACTACTTAAAAACCCCAACACACCGTCACCCCACTTGACGACACCCCAAATAATAACGGCACCCAGGCTAGAGACCACGAACCGTGTGTGAAGGGGGGTGCACGTACACATAAATTTTGTGAACTTTTCGCAACGACGAGATCTTTGACAAACACATGCGACAAACAGGGGATTCCCATAGACAAACGTATGCGACAAGCAGGGCATTCCCATAGACAAACACATGCGACAAGCAGGGCATTCCCCATATACAAACGCGCGTGCGCTCACGTGTACGAACGTGTTCATGGGCACGCGGTGTATGGACAAACAAACAAACGCAAACACTTTTTTATATGCACAAACACACACACACACACACATGTATCGGGACGACCCTAGCAATATGTGACCAACATTCATACAAACATACGCACACACTTTTCATACACTTTTCAAACACACACACACACACACACTCTTTAACACACTTGTATCGGGAAGATCCTAGCCATATGCTACAAATATTCATACAAATATACGCACACACGTTTCATACACACACACACACAAAATTGTAACGGGTCGATCCTGGCAATTTGCCGCCAATATTCATGAGCAGAAGACGTTCTGTGTTTCGGTTTGGTGATAAGTTTAAGTGGGGATGAATAATGTAGCAGGCGCCAGTACGACATGTGAGTACCGACAGATGGGTGGGATGGCCGGCTGAAATACCTGTCGGATCTGCATGCTCACCGTGGGTCAGTTGCCAGCAACAGTTTTATCAGTCTGCGGTTCGTAGCATGAGGTCACCAGCTTCTGTGTACTGGCGGATTGTCACAGACGCGTTGTCACATGCACGTTGTCACGAACGCGTTGTTACTGCCACATTGTCACTGGTGCGTTGTCACTGGCAGTGTTGTGTAGTACATTTTTCCCCGTGCTTGAACTTTGTTTCACCCCACATAAGATTCCTAGCAGACGGTAGCGTTTGTTGTGGGCGTGGCTTAGTCTTTGAAGTATCCTGTTTACTACCGACCACCAATTAAACATGGTTAGTAGATCTACTAGTATCTTATGGAACGTTCTCAATTGCATTAGAAAAGTAAGGGCGTTTCTAGACGCGTCGGTAGACCCACATATATAAAGGATCGACAGACACAGAGGGACGGAGATTGATAGATATTTTTAACTTCATGTTTTTTTTATTCCCATTGATCATTTATCATTATTAATTGGCACATTGTACTAATTGTGTACCGGTACAAGATTTTTCCCATACTCTGTAAGTTGATGATTTGTAATTATATTTCCTTTTGTTTTGTAATTACTTAAATAAATCTTATTAATTGTAATTGGTACTGTTTTAGGTGTCGTATTTTGTTATTGTATTTCTGTATCGTCCTTTGTTAGGCACTGTTTGAACGAGCCATACATTTAAAATAGGAGATTAATTTCTAATGTGATGAATATGCTGCACCTTGGAACAAGACACAATCAGGTGTGTCCACGAGTGTCGTACGTACACCAGAAGTGTTTTAGCGTAAACCTGGACCCAAAACAGGAAGGAAAGATCCACCATCCCACCCCCAACGCTAAACCCACCCACACCCCCCAGATTAAACCCCCTGTCTGAGTTACTATTGGTAATAATGTGAACATACAAAAATAAATTATAATTAAGCTGATGGTAAGTCGATGCACCGGCAACATCAAGTATATTACCCGAATGATGGTAACACAATGTCCCATCAAATGTATTACCCAACTGCAGGTAACACCATGTCCCAAGGGACAGTTCAGGGGTTCACTGTCATTTCTAAAGGACCACTGATACAGTCAACCTATGAAATATAATTAACATACCGCCAATGTTGTTAAAGAGATCTCCTTAGGACATAGCATCAATCTCCTGGACGTGCAAATGGACAGCTACACAAACAAACAGTCTACACAAACAGCCCTCACAAACGAAAAAATACATAAACAAAAAGCCTAAGCAAACGAACACAAGCACACAGCAAATACAAACAAAGAGACTACACAAACAGACAACAAAAACAGACTATACAAACAAACAGACTACACAAACAGACTACACAAACAAGCAGACTACACAAACAAACAGACTATACCGACTACACAAACAGACTACACAAACAAACAGCCTACATAAAAACATCCTACAAAAACAGACTATACAAACAGCCTACACAAACGAACATCTTACACACAAAAACAGCTACACCAATAAATAGGCTAAACGAACGAAAAGCTACACAGACAAACAGCCTACACAAACACACTACACAAACAAACAGCCTACACAATCAAACAGCTATACAAACATACTACACAAACAAACACCCTACACAAGCAAAACAAACAGCCTACACAAGCAAACAGCTACACCAAAAAACAGCCTACAGAAACAGCTACACCATAAAACAGCCTACAGAAACAGCTACACCAAAAAACAGCCAACACAAACAGCTACACCAAATAACAGCCTACACAAACAGCTACACCAAATAACAGCCTACACAAACAGCTACACCAAATAACAGCCTACACAAACAGCTACACCAAATAACAGCCAACACAAACAGCTACACCAAAAACAGCCTACACAAACAGCTACACCAAATAACAGCCAACACAAACAGCTACACCAAAAACAGCCTACACAAACAGCTACACCAAATAACAGCCTACAAAAACAGCTACACCAAATAACAGCCTACACAAACAGCTACACCAAATAACAGCCTACACAAACAGCTACACCAAAAACAGCCTACACAAACAGCTACACCAAAAACAGCCAACACAAACAGCTACACCAAAAACAGCCTACACAAACAGCTACACCAATAAACAGCCTACACAAACAGCTACACCAATAAACAGCCTACACAAACAGCTACACCAATAAACAGCCTACACAAACAGCTACACCAATAAATAGCCTACACAAACAGCTACACCAATAAATAGCCAACACAAACAGCTACACCAATAAACAGTCTACACAAACAGCTACACCAATAAACAGCCTACACAAACAGCTACACCAATAAATAGCCTACACAAACAAGACCCAAAAAGGGATAGAACAACACAACTAGCCGGTGTAAAACTTCACATATTGCCCAGGAAACAAGTTTTGACGATAGTCTGGCAAAGGGGGGGGGGGCTCTAAATTACCATTTATTTATCCTTTAAGGCTTTGCCGTAATCAACGTCTGAATAGCAAAAAAAAACAAAAATAAACCATTTAACCTCCATCCCAAACGGTATTTTGGGTTTGGAAGCCACGCCCCACACGTCGCCCTGTAACCACTCAAAAAGCTAGATCACAAAGCTAGTGTTATTGTAGTAATTTTTTTTTTTTTTTAATGAAAATTTGACCCGGGGTGGGGGGGGGGGGGGNNNAAGAAAATAAAAGGAGTGACAATAATTTCGATTGTTTACGAACAATTTGAATATGATCTCTACAGACCAGCCAACAGAGTTATTTCACACTGGTATGAAGGGGTTTTTGGTCATACATTGTTATTATAACGTAATCGTAGAAGAACGAATAAGAAAAGGTAAGTAAGATGGAAAGAAATAAAGAAGGAAAGAAAGAATGAAATAGTAAGGGACTTTTACTATGATTCTTCCACCAATCATATCAAAGGTCCCCAGTCCCAAATCAGTCATTTTTCCACCAACAAAATCAATAATAACCATATAGTATTGTTTTCAACTGTGACAATAGCCCGACCCATGTTTCCCACTCATCCACCGCGTCAGATCATTCACATGAGATGGGACGCGTAACACGTTCAGAATGGAGATACATTACTCCGGATTACTATTTGGGGCCTCATTCCTGGGCTTGGGCCTCATTGCCGGCCTTGGCATTTACATGTTAAACGTTTATTGTTGGGGTGGGTGTGGTGGGGGGGAGGGGAGGGTGTAGGGACCGGCTGATGTAAAGAGTTAGAGTGGCAGCTTGTTTACGAAACAAAGGCAAGGGGGGGGGGGCTATAGCGTGAAAAATGTGTGATGTTATCTTACCGTAAAAGATGTTTAGAACATTCCCAATGGTGGGGGGGAGGGGAGGGTGTAGGGACCGGCTGATGTAAAGAGTTAGAGTGGCAGCTTGTTTACGAAACAAAGGCAAGGGGGGGGGGGCTATAGCGTGACAAATGTGTGATGTTATCTTACCGTAAAAGATGTTTAGAACATTCCCACAGCCTTATGGGACAAGATCCTCCCACCCACTAGGGGCTCTGGCCGACATGTCTGTAGTGGCATGATGACTACAGAGACGCTGCCACCGACACCCTCGCGCTATCCGGAAAACCCAATCACCATTGAGTGAGCCTGCATGGGCAGACGAAGGGCATGCGTGGTATCTTCCGAAATTGTAGCAACTGCAGTGCGAACTGCATAGCCATTGCTTGCCGTGGTCATATCTGAATGCTGAAATAACGGTAGAAACAGGGTAGGGATCTAGACTGCTATGGCCCCGATGACGGATGCGCGGCATGGCGTGGGTGGTGCCAGCCTCCTGCCAATGATTCTATGCACACAGCCATTGAGGAGGATGCTCCTATAGGCAACCGTTTCGTCCCAGCTACTTCGTGAAGAGAGCAACATCTCCGACCGACCACGTGTCCTTATTCTGAGATGGTCATCGTAAAGCTATTCAATCGAGTGAAGTTGCGGGCGGGTGCTGTCCTAGCAGGAGAAGATCTCTAACGTGCCGCTTCGCAGCCCGACAGTTAGGGGACTTTTCGGGCTTGAGGAGGGGGGGGGGGCGGAGGGTGTGTGCTTTGGGAGAGCATTCAAACTTTTTGCTTGACGGCTCGCTTACGTCATTTCCTAACGTACATACATATGGGACAACATATTCATTATACGGGGGTCGAGGTTTGGTTAGCAGACGTCATAATTCATTGTTCGGAATCCACGCCGATTGCTAAAAAACAGAACACAGCGCAAGAGCATAAATTGCGTTGTTATGTAGGACGTATTACGTAACGTTCTCCCGTGCCGTGAACTTTGCATGACCTAAAATTAGATTCTTAGCAGAAGCTACGTTCATAGATGGGCGTGGCCTAGTTCCTTTCATCTTACCGTGTTTACTATTTTGTTCTAAATAGTACTTCGTAGAATGTTCGCGATTGTATTAGAAAAATAAAGGCGTTTCTGGACGCGTCGGTAGACCCACTTATAAATAAAGGGTTCCAGAGATTCACGGAGATTCCGATAGATCGATAGATATTTTAAACTTCACGAGACGTGTATTATTCTTTGTGTACTTATATGTGTTTATTCGCATTCATCCTTTATCATTATTAATTGGCACATTGTACTAATTGTGTACCGATACAAGCTTTTCCCATACTCTGTAAGTTGATGATTTGTAATTATATTTCTTTTGTTTTGTAATTGTATTATGTAATTGGTACTGTTTTGGGTGTCGTATTTTTGTAATTGTATTCCTCTATGGTATCGTCCTTTGTTAGGCACCGTTAGAACGAGCCATAAATTTAAAATAGGAGATTTAATTTCTCACAATAGAAGGCAGTGCGTAACAGCGTGATCATACGAATAAGCGAGATAATAGATATTGCGTCATCACACGTTGGAGCGAGATAATAGATATTGCGTCACCATGTGAAAGAGCGAGACAGACATTGTCTTTCTGTACGGATGAGCGAAGCAAAAAAGACGAATTCGACATCTCACATATGTAAAGAAACGTGTCTCAAAACGCTAAAATCGGTCAACACATTGTAAAGTATAAACAAAGGAAAGGGGAAAACTACTGATGAACAAAATAATCACAGGAATGATGAGCAAGAATCAAAGTAATGATGAACTCAACGAAAGGAAAAGAGCCACGTCATCAAGAAGATGTAACCGTTCATTTTAGGGGAGCTCTGTTCATTTCACGGTTCGTCACACACATCCAAACGACAAAGACATTTTTTTTTTCGAATAATTTGATCACGCGGTTCATTGAAGAGCGATAACTGGAGGGGAGGGGCACAAAAACAATGACAAGGACGTTATCTACAACTTCATTGAGTGTGTGTGGCTGAGGGGAGATGGTGTGGGCTTAGGCAGAAGGTGAGGGAATGGTATACATATTTAACCACGGAAGTGGCCCGTGATGTGGTGTAAGGGAAATGTCGGTGGGAAAGGGTGGTTGACGTGGGAGAGACCCAGCCATATGTGAATATGTGTTCCGTGATACACCCTCCGCCCCCCCCCCCCAGCATCGAACCGTCTGTGGGAGGGCTTAGGCAGAAGGTGAGGGAATGGTATACAGATTTAACCACGGAAGTGGCCCGTGATGTGGTGTAAGGGAAAGGTCGGTGGGAAAGGGTGGTTGACGTGGGAGAGACCCAGCCATATGTGAATATGTGTTCCGTGATACCCCCTCCGCCCCCCCCCCCAGCATCGAACCGTCTGTGGGCCGCACCATGAGTTACCGTGCAATCGGTGCGCCGTAAACATTACTGTGACGTACCATTTTGCTGTCACACCACACTTCCCCCTCCCCCCCTCCACCCACGTAGCAATGCCAAGTGTGTCCTATTTGAGGCGACCGACGCATTCGTCATGACGTCATTTCCTTTCTATGAATCGGCTATTTTTATTTGCGCCTTACCTCACCGCACTATTATCAAGAGCAGGTCTGCAGACATACGGCCCGCCAGCACCCACTTTGCGGACCGCAAAGTATAGAAATATTATTTTTCTTATCATTTTCTAAATAGCTTTCCCCCGTGTCCTATCTTCTTTTGGCCCACACAAGTCCTGTCCTATCTTCTTTTGGCCCGCAAAAGTTATTCATAAAGTATTACTGCCCGCGTTACGTTTTAAGTTGTGCAGGCTTGATCTAGAGGGAAGTTTTCTAATGAACCGACATTGTGTTCAAGGAATAATCATTTTGGGCAAATTGAATAACGCTATCACATATAGCGGGCATGTAAAGCATAGGGCACACCAGCATCCACATTGCAGCCCGCCAAGTAACGAAATATTATTTTTATTTCTATTTTCTTAATAGCGTTCCCCTCTGCCCCATTTTCTTCCGGCCCACACAAGTTTTGCATAAAGTATTACGGTCCGCCTTACATTTCTAGCTGTGCAGGCCTGACATATAGGAAAAGTTGAGTATCGGCACAACGCTGTCACATTGAAGGTAAGGATTCAAAATAGTAAAATAATATATATATATATATTAGTCATAGTCATAGAAATCGTTAATGATGGCCGCACGTACTACGTAGCAGGTCGTCACAACCATAACCCTCGGTTTGCTAACAATTTTATGGAAAGAATCATTTCCACACGACTGAAAGAAGGCTGGTCGGTCATAACAAGAACTACTAAAAAAATGACTTCTTCAGAACGTGTGCACTCTGGGCATTCTCGGCTGCCATTACTTCAATGATGAATAAATAAATAAAAAGTTCGACACCGTCGGAGAACTGGTTGCCGCCCCCCCCCCCACCCCCCCCCCACCCCCCCCCCCCCCCCCCCCC
>CAXITT010000364.1:718528-732439 GCA_964033795.1 Lymnaea stagnalis
TTTTTCCCTTTTTTTTTTTTTTTTTTTTTTTTAACATTACCTTGTTTTCAACGCAGATTATTAATTTATGTATTTATTTACTTTCCCTTATGGCAACTACTGACGATATTTATATATGGATGCGACGTGACAGATTATTGTAAAACACACTCAACGGATAAGATGTGAATGTACATTTGTCTTTGTTAAGGCTGTATATCAGTGGTTCTCAACCATCCTGATGCCGAAACCCTTTAATACAATTCCTCATGTTGTGGTGACCGCCCAACCATAAAGTTATTGTCGTTGTTACGTCATAAATATTTGTTTTCCGATGGTCTTAGGCGACCCTTGCGTACGGGTCGTTGGAGCCCCGAAAGGGTCGCGACCCCTCAGGCTGAGAACTGCTGCTGTATATCCACAAACCAAAAAAAAAAAAAAAAAAAAAAAAAAATAATAAATAACAAAAAACAAACAAAAAAGAAGAGAAACAAAAGAAAATCAAAAAAAAAAAAAACTGCTGCTTTATATCCAAAAACAAAAAAAAAAAAAAAAAAAGAAGAAGTTTATCACTAGCAATAACCCGTCCAAAATGACGGGATACAAAAGAAATTCAATAAATAAAATTATTTTCTATTTTTGAAAGGTCATAAGTAACAAAATTACAAGAAAAAAATAATAAAGCTATTTTTAAAACTAATCAGGGCAGGTGTAACAGGAGCAAAGTGAAAACTGGACCCTAAAAAAAACGACAGAGAACCTCTTAAACACATGCGAGAGAAAAGTTGTCGGGAAAATATGCGGACCAACAAAGGATGAATATGGATGGAGAATACGAACCAACCAGAAATTACGTAGTCTGTATCAGAATCACAAGCTAGTAGCAGAAATATATATATATATATTTTAACGCAGGCTATGCTGGTCTGGATACATTAAAAAAGACAAATGACAGAGGAGGGAAGAGGGTGTACTACCAAAACCCCAGAGGAAAGTGACTCAGAGGCAGACTTAAGCCTCGATGGATGTGTGACGTAGAGATCAATCTATAACAGTTTGGAATCACAGCATGGAAAAAAAGCAACAGTTAGGCCTGAGTGGAAGGATGTGTGAGACAGATCAAAGTCCTACATGGTACGTAGCGAAACGTGGATGGGTGGATGGTCCGAGTGGAAGTAAGTGGTGAGGCAGGCCAAAGCCCTACATGGGATGTAGCGCCACAGGGATAGATGGAAGTTATGAGTGGAAGGAAGTAGTGAGACAGGCCACTGCCCAGCTTGGGACGTAGCGCCACAGGGATGGATGGCAAGGCGTGTTTATGATTAAACGGATTAGAGATGTGTATAGAACATTCGATTATGAAAGACAGACACATTGTTTGTTTCAGGAAGATAAAATCGACAGGCGTATTGACTGTGTCAAGGGAGACACACTGGTTGTGTCAAGACAAGCGTACTGAATGTGCCTAGACATGCGAACTGATTGTGTCAAAACATGCACATCTATTACATCAAGACAAAGACTGTATATATCAAGAAATGCACTCTAAATGTGCCAAGACATGTGCAATGAATTTACCAAGACATGCACACATAAATTATCCACTATATCCCTTTTTATTCTGAGGCTTTCGTTAAGTTTTTACATTGTGACTATTTTGCGTGCCATGTGGGCTCTGTAAGAGGTATTCCGCTCTCTAAATGTCTCCTGTGTTGCGTGCCATTTGGGCTCTAGAAGAGGTATTCTGCTCTCTGAATCGCTCCTGTGTTGCGTGCCATTTGGGCTCTAGAAGAGGTATTCTGCTCTCTGAATGTCTCCTGTGTTGCGTGCCATTTGGGCTCTAGAAGAGGTGTTCTGCTCTCTGAATGTCTCATGTGTTGCGAGCCATTTGGGCTCTAGAGGAGATATTCTGCTCTCTGAATGTCTCCTGTATCGCATAAATCTTGTCTTCCATTATTTCTATCTTAAATTTAATTAATCTTTTTTTTTTTTCAAATCTTCATTCCATTCCATTTTGTCAGGACTACTCACGCCCTGTGACGAAACCAAATGAGAACATTAAAAAAAAAAAATAATCAAAAGCCGAATGAAAGCAGATCAAAAACTTTTCTTCCAAATCCAATTATTTCTTTCTTAAATTTAATTAATTTTTTTTTTTTTTCAAATCTTCATTCCATTCCATTTTGTCAGGACTACTCACGCCCTGTGACGAAACCAAATGAGAACATTAAAAAAAAAAAATAATCAAAAGCCGAATGAAAGCAGATCAAGAACTTTTCTTCCAGATCCACGCGTCCAACATGTTTCCATAGCACAAGTGCCAGAAAGAGACGCTGTAGGCCGGACACAAGATCCGGTTATTGCCGGCGACACCCGGGTAATAAGTTACGTGTCTGGGCGATTATTTTTTCCATCACGGGTGAGTTATGTCGTCGTTATTTTTTTTTTTATTATATACAGCATTTTGGAACTTAAGGGCTTTTAATGTTGTAGTAGGGAGGGGAGAGAGAGATCTCCACTGGGTTCCTGCGAGTTAACGCTTCAACTACAGAATTCTGTCCCCGGCGTACAGCTGCACAGAAAGCTCTGCACCGGAATATCTTGAAGAACTGATTTATAAACATGTATCCTTCAAGAACCTGCGGTCTTCAACACAGTCCTTACTGAAAATTCCCAGTGTGGATGAACACAGAAAAAAGTCTTATCGCGTGCGATCTTTTGAAGCGAGAGCGCCAAAATTATGGGACAGTTGGCCTCAATCTTTGAGAGGAATTGAAAATCATAAAAATTCATTTCAGAAACATTTTAAAACTTTTTTTTTTTTTTAAGTATTGAAGAAATTAAGAGCGCAAGCAGCATGTTAAAGTAGCATGGATACCAGCGCTATATAAATATCCAATGAACCAATCAATCAATATCTCCTTGGTGTGATATATCCTTGGTTTGATATCTCATTGGCGTGGTATCTAATTGTTGTGATATCTCCTTGGTGTGATATCTCCTTGGTGTGATATCTCCGTGGTGTGATTCTCCTTGGTGTCATATCTCATTGGTGTGATATCTTTTTGGTTTGATATCTCATTGGTTATTGGTGTGATATCTTTTTGGTTTGATATCTCATTGGCGAGGTGTCTAATTGGTGTGATATCTCATTGGTGTGATATCTCTTTGGTGTGATATCTCATTGGTATGATATCTCATTGGTGTGATATCTCCTTGGTAAGATATCTCATTGGTGCGATATCTGCTTGGTGTGATATCTCATTGGTGTGATATCTCATCGGTGTTATATCACATTGGTGTGATATATCATTGGTGTGATTTCTTATTGGTGTGATATCTCATTTGTGTGATATCTCTTGGTGTGATATCTTCTTGGTGTGATATTTCATTGGTATGATATCTCATTGGTGTGATATATTATGGGTGTGATATCTCCTTGGTGTGATATCTTATTGGTGTGATATCTTGTTGGTGTGATATCTCATTGGTTTGATATCTCATTGGTGAGATATCTCCTTGGAAAGATATCTCATTGGTGTGATATCTCATTGGTGTGATATCTCGTTGGTGCGATATCGGTGAGTTGTAGGGATATTTTTCCACAATAGACCAATGAGTATTAAAATTTTAGTAAACACTGATAACTTTGTTATTATTATTCGTCACATTGTTTTTTTAAGATTGAAAAGATATTATTGCATACAGGTAGGGCAATATTAATTTTGTTTTGATCACGTTCAATATATCTCTAAAGGCTCTTTTAAACAAACTACTATATGCTTCGTGGGTCTTATATTATAAGAGCCGTATAGTTAGATGCGGTTCAAATCTTTGCAAGGATCGAATGTGGCCCGAGCGCCGGGGCTTTGCCTGCTGTGTGTACTCACTCTAAGGAAACACACAACCAGGAAGGTAAAACCGCAGAAATTAAAGAAAAAAACGCAGAAAGTAAAGACTAAAACCGCAGAAATAAAAGAATAAAACTGTAGAAATTAAAGACTAAAACCGCAGAAATTAAAGACTAAAACCGCAGGAATAAAATAATAAAACCGTAGAAATTGAAGACTAAAACCGCAGAAATTAAAGAATAAAACCGCAGAAATTAAAGACTAAAACCGCAGAAATTAAAGACTAAAACCGCAGAAATTAAAGAATAAAACCGCAGAAATTAAAGACTAAAACCGCAGAAATTAAAGAATAAAACCGCAGAAATTAAAGAATAAAACCGCAGAAATTAAAGACTAAAACCGCAGAAATTAAAGACTAAAACCGCAGAAATTAAAGAATAAAACCGCAGAAATTAAAGACTAAAACCGCAGAAATTAAAGACTAAAACCGCAGAAATTAAAGAATAAAACCGCAGAAATTAAAGACTAAAACCGCAGAAATTAAAGACTAAAACCGCAGAAATTAAAGAATAAAACCGCAGAAAGTAAAGAAATTTTACAACGGTAGTGATCAGTTAAACCAGGGGTGGCCAACACGCGGCCCGCCGGGAGCAATATTGCGGACCGCGGAGCTAGGTCAAATGAACATAAATGTTAAATTTATTGTACATATCACCAAAAAGAACATTACGCATGAGTCATTCGTATCATATATTTTCAAATAATAGCTAAGAAAATGTGAAATATCTAGCATTTTAGGAAAAATTCAATGGTTTGAGTTATTTTATTTAAATACTTTGCATTTTCGTGAATAATCCTAGATTTTTAGCCTGGCCTGCACAACATACGGCCCGCGGGCCGCATTTGCCCGCCAGCACCCATTTTGTGGACCGCGAGGTAACGAAAAACTCTTTATTCTTATTATTTTTTTATTATAGCTCCCCACTGACCTATATTCTTTTGGCCCGCGCAAGTCCTGTCCTATTTTCTTTTGGCCCGCGCAAGTTGTTTCGTAATGTATTATAGCCCGCCTTACATTTTGAGTTGTGCAGGCCTGATGTTTGCTTTTTGAAATAGCCCGCTTTTTGACACTCAAGGTTAGTTGGGGTTTTTTTGTCCACCGCTAGATGTATTTTGTAGTTTAGTTCTATTATCGCAACTGTGTCTGAAGAGATTTTGCGATCGACGTTAAACTTAATCTTGTTCATATTTATAATAAAAGTTGACATGCAACAAATCTGTTACTGTTTTGAAAGAGTATAAAATCAAACGGTACTGCGGGAATAAACATCCAAATAAGTTGGATAAGTAAAGAAAGGGCAATTTCGACCGGACCAAGTAAATGACCATTAAAAAAAAATTCTGCACAACAAAATATATTTACTAGAGCGGGATCACAGTACACATGCTATCTAAAAGTAGCCATGATACTAGCAAAAAAAAAAATCGAAGCCATATTCAGATGGTGAAATGGTTAAGGAATGTTTGGAGAGCGTCGTTCAAACTCTCTGTCTAGGAAAGAAGAAGGATTCCTCAAAAAGAAAGTATCGTCTGACTATCACTAGGCGTGTGGGCGACATTCAAAACCATATTGAAGATAATTTGAAAAGTCGAGCGTCCGAGTTTATATATTATGCTCTAGCATTGGATGAAAGCACAGGTATTGCAGATACTGCCCAACTCTAGCATTGGATGAAAGCACAGGTATTGCAGATACTGCCCAACTCTAGCATTGGATGAAAGCACAGGTATTGCAGATACTGCCCAACTGGCAATTTTTATCAGGGTTGCTGATGTCTATTTTAAAAAGACAGAAGAATTGGCGGCACTGTATCCACTTGAAAAAAAAATTAAAGAGTTTCTTACAGCGACATTGAGTCGCCTGTCGTTACAGCTTATCGGGCTTGGTGTGATATGTTATTGGTGTAATATCTCATTGGTGTGATATCTCCTTGGTGTGCTCCAGCAATGGTTGGGAGACACGAAGGTTTAGTCTTAACAATGAATGGTGCTCCAGCAATGGTTGGGAGACACGAAGGTTTAGTCTTAACAACGGATGGTGCTCCAGCAATGGTTGGGAGACACGAAGGTTTAGTCTTAACAACGGATGGTGCTCCAGCAATGGTTGGGAGACACGAAGGTTTAGTCTTAACAACGGATGGTGCTCCAGCAATGGTTGGGAGACACGAAGGTTTAGTCTTAACAACGGATGGTGCTCCAGCAATGGTTGGGAGACACGAAGGTTTAGTCTTAACAACGGATGGTGCTCCAGCAATGGTTGGGAGACACGAAGGTTTAGTCTTAACAACGGATGGTGCTCCAGCAATGGTTGGGAGACACGAAGGTTTAGTCTTAACAACGGATGGTGCTCCAGCAATGGTTGGGAGACATGAAGGCATGAAGGTTTGGTAAAATTGATTGAAAATGAGGCCTCCAACGTCGGTAACTCGTCAATGCTGAATTTTCATTGAATTATTCATCTGGAAAATTTATGTTCGAAGTCCCTCAAAACGGACCATGTCATGAAAGTGGTGGTCACAATATTGACCTTCTTTAAGTCAAACGGGTTGAATCACCGTCATTTCCAATAATTTTGTAAGTCTTTTTACTCAGATTTTAATTACGTAACATTTTATGCAGGCGTTAGATGGCATACCCGTGCCAAAAGGATGACAATAGTTTGATTAGCAGCAAGAATACAACCATTCTTTGCAAGCAAGTCAATAAGTATCCCAGAGTTTGAAGAAAAAGAGTGGGTTTGCTACTTTGCATTTCTGATGGATACAACTCTTCACCTAAATGACGTAATACTCGTCTACAAGTGAAATATCAATTAATTAATACGATGTGTGATAATATTTCTGCATTTCAAATAAAACTTGGTTTTGGGGAACAACATTTGTGGACAAAAAACTTTACCCACTTTACCCACATTGTCATTGCAACCAGTCGTCACACAGGCTAAATACGCTTATTTAAGCTCTGACTTACACCTCAAATTTTAAAACGGATTTCAGGATTTAAAAAAAAAAAGAAGAATGCGCTTCATTGTGCATTTGCACCGCCATTCGCCGTAGACGTAAATTTATTACCAGGAGGATTACAAATGGAACATTGTGAAATTTTTTGTGATACACAGTAAAAGGAGAAATTACTTCAAGCTGGTTTGGAAGAATTCTAAACAACGTATCTGGACAAGGATAAATATCCTGCGTTTAACAAACATGCTCTGTTGATGGTTTTGCTATTTGAAAACACTATGCGTGTGCACAGCTTTTTAGTCGTATGAAGCTTATCAAATTACAATTGAGAACACGAATTACTGATGCTCATTTGGAAAACTGTTTGCGTGTAGCAAAAACATCAGTAGTGATCAATTTTGATGCACTTAGTTCTGCAAAACAAAGTCAGATGTCTCTCTTTTAAATATGTATCAATTTTCTAATAAAAATGTTTGATTCTCAATTATGTTTTATGCTCTTCACCAATATAAATATAACTATTTCTTTTTTTTTTCATTAAACCAGACAAGCGTTTGACCACGAACTCACCCACTGGGAAGCGACGATGTGGTCGAAGCTGTAGAACGCTTTACTTCGATTAACAAAACAATTGGGTGCGTGGCCCGGCAGGAAATATTATTTCTGAAACTTTGGCCCGCCTGCTGAAAATGTTGGCCACCCCTGAATTGAATGGACACACCGCTCAACCACAAACATACAGTTTTACACCCCTAAGAGTGCCCCTACGCCCTTATGTCGAGTATTCGAGTAATCAAAGGCATCACCAAACTTTAAATGGCGGACCCAGAATGATGTCGCCGTTTTTCATACATTTACTTCAACACAAAAAGAAAAATAGAATGACCCTTAGAGCTTGCAAGAGCGCAGCGCCCCTTCCACCCCAATACCCTTCCCAACCCTTATACCACCGGCCCCGCTCATTGTATTAAACTGATGCATCTCAATAAATAGAGCCACCACAAGACAGGAAGACAATTTCATTTTCGAAAACCTGAAATCATCAAGACGCCACCATGACCTCATGACAGCAATCACCAAGACGCACAGACATCAATCACCATGACGTCATGGCAGCAATCACCAAGACGCCACGACAGTAATCACCAAGACGCCATGACAGCAATCACCAAGACGCAAAGACATCAATCACCATGACGTCATGACAGCAATCACCAAGACGACATGACAGCAATCACCACGACGCCATGACAGCAATCACCATGACCTCATGATAGCAATCACCAAGACGCAAAGACATCAATCACCATGACAGCTGACAGCAATCACCAAGACGCCATGACAGCAATCACCAAGACAACGCCATGACAGCAATCACCAAGACAACGCCATGACAGCAATCACCAAGACAACGCCATGACAGCAATCACCAAGACGCCATGACAGTAATCACCAAGACGCCATGATAGCAATCACCAAGACGCCAAGACAGAATTCACCAAGACGCAAAGACAGAATTCACCAAGACGCCAAGATAGAATTCACCAAGACGCCAAGACAGAATTCACCAAGACGCCAAGACAGAATTCACCAAGACGCCAAGATAGAACTCACCAAGACGCCAAGATAGAATTCACCAAGACAGAATTCACCAAGACGCCAAGACAGAAATCACCAAGACGCCAAGACAGAATTCACCAAGACGCCAAGACAGAATTCACCAAGACGCCAAGACAGAAATCACCAAGACGCCAAGACAGAATTCACCAAGACGCCAAGATAGAATTCACCAAGACGCCATAACAGCAATCGAACAACGACTATAGATACAGACTCGGGTAAAAAAAAAAAGGGGGGGGGGAATCAAAAAAAAAAAGGGGGGGGGGGGGGGATTCGAATAATTCTTCGGGAAATTCGACCAAAATTCTGGAATAGGACGACATAATGAGAAGTCTAAAAATAAATTAAATAGCCGCTAAACACAAAATCATTCGTATAAATCCTTTATATGCATTTCTGTTTTCATTAATGTATTTGTACCTGATTTATTATTTATTAAGAAGCGGTTATGGGAATTCATTTATTAAGAAGTGGTTATGGGAATTCATTTATTAAGAAGCTGTTATGGGAATTCATTTATTAAGAAGCGGTTATGGGAATTCATTTATTAAGAAGCGGTTATGGGAATTCATTTATTAAGAAGCGTTTATGGGAATTCATTTATTAAGAAGCGGTTATGGGAATTCATTTATTAAGAAGCGGTTATGGGAATTCATTTATTAAGAAGCGGTTATAGGAATGGGTAAACTTCTGGCTAAAACACGTTTCATATTCCCTTCACTTTCCCCTTCAAAATTACATTTTATTTTCACCGCATACCCAAATACCTCACAACACACAAAGCACATAGCAGCAGCTACACAATTAATCTCCACCCCAAAACACGCAGCCATTAGACGAATCACATTTCGTTCATCTTCCTGTCGAAAAACAGGAAAAACTGAATTTTAAGAGGGCTGAAAACTTGAAAGAATTGCCATCGGCAACGAGCCCTATGCGCCAAGTTTTAGCTCCATAGGATGACGGGGAGTTGATCAGTTGGCCGTACAAAGATTCTGAACACAGAAACACACGAACAGAAGCGATATTAAGATAATGTTGTTGGTTTTTTTTTAAAGTTTTTATTCTCGTTCAAGTTAATATTATGACATAAGGAAGTTGTAAAAGTCTGAACGGATTTTGGTCCTTTGTGTGAGCTTAGATGTATTTCCCGAAATAATGGCTGCCGTCTTTGTAAGTATGTGGTGTCCTTTTTCAATGTCCCTTTTTGAAAATAAAAAAATAATAACAATGACATTTCAATCAACTAGATCGGATTAGAGCGACTTGTCTGGAGACGTCAGACAGGGGCAGTAACACGATTAGGTCTGGTCGGAAATATAAAACAATTGTTTTTATTAAAACAGGGGCGTGTAATAAGGTTGGGTTGTTTTATTTTTTTAATTTTTTTTTTGGTTGTAATTTTTTGTTGTATTTATTTTTTAAATATTTTTTATAATAATATTTATTTTTTTTTTTTTGGGGGGACGATGCAAGAACTGCAAACAATGTCCATAATCAAAGTACAGGATCACGTGACAAATTACCTTTAAGGAGAGATATTTATCGTAACGGGTGCTGCACCCGAAGATGTCTTTCTCTCACGCCACCGCGGGGACAATGTGCTGGTGAATGCCAACTGAAGATTGATAAGCAATCACCCCACTGTCTCCCGATGGCCGAACGAAACTGCCTTGACCAACGCTTAGCCCAGGAGGAAACCAGCAAGCCGCATGCGGGAATACGATAAGTAGAATGCGGCTCTGAATTATCCTTTAATTTAGAATTAGCTTCGTCTATATTTTTTAATATATATATATGTACAGCTATATAAATATATATATACACACACACATATACGCACAATTTAAAATCGTAAAATTCCTATTCTGGAATGGCGCCGTCCTGTAAACTGGTTCTTTCTAATAGGATGAGCCCCATTTTAAGACAAACGTTTGATAACCACTGCTTTTGGTCTGGGGTTACAGCCATTTCAATCAGCAGCAAGTATACACCCAGCCCACTTTAGCGCGCCATCTAGTTTAAAACTTAATGCCGGAAAAAAACCGGGCACCTTCACTTTAAGGACTGCCACACTTATAGGCTCCAGACGTGTACTTTGTGGCTGAAATGATACATTATTTGTTGGATTTTCCGGATATGTTTCCAGCAACAAAAAAAGCGCCAATTTCAACCGGGACCAGACCTAGGCTAACGCCCCTATCTCGTCTGACTTAGTTGCACTAAACACGTTACAACGTCCCTGCATTCAAAGCCGAAGACAAAGTTCCCGAGGAAAAAGTGACCCCTTCTAAAGAGGCTTTAAATACTTTGCAAAATAGAACCGTGGAGAGAAGTCAGTGACGCAATGACCCAAGGGTAGCTCGAAAATAAATAGGAAAAAATAAGAAAAAGACCAGACGTATTTTCCTCGTGCGTCTAGTGTGGTATATGATTTAGGTAAGAGATACTGGTCGTTTTCACGTCGAGCCCCCAGAATGTCAACCCGGTTGTTTTACGGTTACGCTGTTTTCAGAGGATCCGACTGTTTCTTGTACCATACGGCTGATTGTTGTACAGCTCAACTGATGTTGTGCAGCTCAACTGATGTGGACAGATCTACTGATGTTGTAGCACTCAGCTAATTTGGCAACCCAAACTTAATAGTGTACCGCTCAGCTATATGTTGTTCGTCCGTCGACGATCGACGATGACCATCGAGTCGTCTGGTGACTGATGACTTGCGCGGGTGACTTTTGTTTAAAGTGAGGAAGAGTTGCGCGGCGTCAACCTCACTCTCTCGCCCGAGCCCACCATATCCAGTGGCAAGACTCTACGTCAAGACGACCAGGGATGGGTACGGTTGCAGGAATGGACATTGTAATTTAGCAACACATACCTAATATTGTACCACGCAGCTAATTTAGCAACACAAACCTAATATTGTACAACTCAGCTAATTTAGCAACACAAACCTAATGTTGTACCACTCAGCTAATTTAGCAACACAAACCTAATATTGTAGCACGCAGCTAATTTAGCAACACAAACCTAATATTGTACAACTCAGATAATTTAGCAAAACAAACCTAATGTTGTACCACTCAGCTAATTTAGCAACACAAACCTAATATTGTACCACTCAGCTAATTTAGCAACACAAACCTAATATTGCACAACTGAGGTAATTTAGCAACACAAACTAATATTGCACAACTAAGGTAATTTAGCAACACAAACCTAATATTGTACAACTCAGCGAATTTAGCAACACAAACCTAATATTGTACAACTCAGCTAATTTAGCAACAAAGCCAAATATTTATGTTGTAACACTTAGCTAATGTAAACAATAAAACCTATGCAACAATTCGATAACTGGCAGAAGTTCGGTGTTAAGACTGGTGTTATCTGAAGCTCAATGACACGAACCCCAAGTAATATTGCCACAAATATTATTTCGTCTTTTTTTTTTTTTTTTTTTTTTTTTTTTTTGTTTTTTTTTTTTTTTTTTTTTTTTTGTTTCTTGTCTTTCTTCCTGGTCATTTATAGCGTACTCGTGTTAGTGTCCTTGACCCTGTCTGACTTCTCCTGGCATCCTAATCAGGTCTTGTTTATTACACTGTGAATATTATTTTATTTTATTTTATTTTAAAATCTCACAGAGATGTTATATGAAATGCAAGATAAAATCTTTTTTTTTTTTTTTTTTAAATTCGTAAGACCAACTTTTATTGTGTAACTCAAATAATTTTCTTTTTAAAAAAATGGCTACGGTTATTGGAAAGAAAAGATGGAGAGACAATACCTTACTCAGCAGACTCTGTTTAACGTCTTAAACAAAAATTGGACTACATGAGCCGAGTTCATTATAAAAAGAAAAGATGGTCGTGAAACTCAGTAGTGTTATATGACGGTAGTTTCAGAAAACTATCCTAAGGGTGATTATATATGTAGTAATAAGAACAGTTCCCATTGAAAAAAAAAAAACGAAATTAAAAAATGAGGTAAATAAAATTTTAATTCATGCTTTTTTATAGCTCAAAACAATCCAATCGATAACAAGGTTTAGAAATGGCAAAAAACAAAGTGGGCGCAGCTATTCCTGTTTCGCTAAGTCTAGGCTTATCCGGATATTAAAAGGTACTCCCGGCGGGACGTCGTGGTGCTCAGTCCGGTGTCGACGACCAAAAGGTTCGTTGCCCGAGTCACCCGCCGTCTGTGAGGACCAAAAGGTTCGTTGCCCGAGTCACCCGCCAGCTGTGAGGACCAAAAGGTTCGTTGCCCGAGTCACCCGCCGGCTGTGAGGACCAAAAGGTTCGTTGGGATAATCTCTCAGTCAATAAAAAAAGTGAGATAGTCTCTCAGTCAATACCAAAGTGNCGGCTGTGAGGACCAAAAGGTTCGTTGCCCGAGTCACCCGCCAGCTGTGAGGACCAAAAGGTTCGTTGCCCGAGTCACCCGCCGGCTGTGAGGACCAAAAGGTTCGTTGCCCGAGTCACCCGCCAGCTGTGAGGACCAAAAGGTTCGTTGCCCGAGTCACCCGCCGGCTGTGAGGACCAAAAGGTTCGTTGGGATAATCTCTCAGTCAATAAAAAAAGTGAGATAGTCTCTCAGTCAATACCAAAGTGGGATAGTATATCAGTCAATAACAAAGTGGGTTAGTCTATCAGTCAATAACAAAGTGGGATAGTATCTCAGTCAATAACAAAGTGGGATAGTCTCTCAGTGAACCACAAAGTAAGATGGTCTCTGAGTAAGCTACAAAGTCGGATAGTGTCTGAGTCAACAACCAAGGCAAAATAGACTCTGAGTTCACGATCAGATAGTCTCGGGGTCAACAACCAAATTCGGATAGTCTCTGAGAGATAATCTCTGAGTCAACAAACAAACTCCGATGGTCTCTGAGTCCACGACCGGATAATCACCGAGTTCGCGACTCACTTCAAAGGCTTTTAAAACAAGCTATACAAAAAAAGTATGTCCCCAGCGGGAGTTCCAGTTAGGGCGTCCATTATTTTTTGGTCATTTCTCACTTAAAAACTCATCAGCCTAGTTGTTCGTGTATTTCGTTTGTTTCGCAATCCCTGACAAGGAAAGTCGGCCACAAACACCCAATTTTATCCTTTATCTGTTCCCAAAGCCGCCAAGACGCGATGATTAACGTCAAGTAACTCATCAAAACCGGATGCCTCTCTGTTGTTAAAATTCACGCTTTGATGCACGCACTGTATTTGACAATAACTTACGACTCTCCTTTGTCTGGTCAGCCCGGTCCCATCCTACGGGAATACCTCCCGTTGCGAAATCATGCTGCCAAACACAGAAGCCAGCAATTTTAAAAGGTTGGTCACCAAAGTGTAAATCAAGCGTAAGGAAGTTGTTAAGTCAGCAAAAAAAAAAAAAAAGGGGAGAAGGGAAAAAAAATATAAAACAGATTTCTAAAATATATTTTTTTTTTT
>CAXITT010000364.1:763977-775434 GCA_964033795.1 Lymnaea stagnalis
CCCTCAACCCCAACACCCCCCACCCCCAATACCCCTCAACCCCAACACCCCCCCACCCCCACCCCACCCCCCACCCCAAAAAAAAAAAAAACAACAAACAAACAATCACAACAAAAGTAACACCCCCCCCACACACACACACACACACTGAAAGGCTTTTCGTTTCAACACTCTAGTAAACTGCACCTAAGTTGTAATAATGTCTAATGTCCAAGGAGCTTGCAAGGCATCGAATTACAAATGGTTTAAATTTTATTTTAACTCACGATGGGGAAAAAAATTGTCGTAAATATGTTAAAATTCATTTGTACACATGCCTGTATATTAATCTCAGCTGATTGAACTTGTCATCCATCAAACATGGTATAATTCATGTGTACACATGCCTGTAAATTAATCTCAGCTGATTGAACTTGTCATCCATCAAATATGGTAAAATTCATTTGTACACATGCCTGTATATTAATCTCAGCTGATTGAACTTGTCATCCATCAAATATGGTATAATTCATTTGTACACATGCCTGTATATTAATCTCAGCTGTTTGAACTTGTCATCCATCAAACATTGTATAATTCATGTGTACACATGCCTGTATATTAATCTCAGCTGTTTGAACTTGTCATCCATCAAACATGGTATAATTCATGTGTACACATGCCTGTATATTAATCTCAGCTGTTTGAACTTGTCATCCTTCAAACATGGTATAATTCATTTGTACACATGCCTGTATATTAATCTCAGCTGGTTGAACTTGTCATCCATCAAACATGGTATAATTCATGTGTACACATGCCTGTATATTAATCTCAGCTGTTTGAACTTGTCATCCTTCAAACATGGTATAATTCATTTGTACACATGCCTGTATATTAATCTCAGCTGGTTGAACTTGTCATCAATCAAACATGGTATAATTCATGTATACACATGCCTGTATATTAATCTCAGCTGGTTGAACTTGTCATCCATCAAACATGGTATTATTCATTTGTACACATGCCTGTATATTAATCTCAGATGGTTGAACTTGTCATCCATCAAACATGGTATAATTCATGTGTACACATGCCTGTATATTAATCTCAGATGGTTGAACTTGTCATCCATCAAACATGGTATAATTCATTTGTACACATGCCTGTATATTAATCTCAGATGGTTGAACTTGTCATCCATCAAACATGGTATAATTCATTTGTACACATGCCTGTATATTAATCTCAGATGGTTGAACTTGTCATCCATCAAACATGGTATAATTCATTTGTACACATGCCTGTATATTAATCTCAGATGGTTGAACTTGTCATCCATCAAACATGGTATAATTCATTTGTACACATGCCTGTATATTAATCTCAGATGGTTGAACTTGTCATCCATCAAACATGGTATAATTCATTTGTACACATGCCTGTATATTAATCTCAGATGGTTGAACTTGTCATCCATCAAACATGGTATAATTCATTTGTACACATGCCTGTATATTAATCTCAGATGGTTGAACTTGTCATCCATCAAACATGGTATAATTCATTTGTACACATGCCTGTATATTAATCTCAGCTGGTTGAACTTGTCATCCATCAAACAAGGTATAATTTATCTTTTATGTTCTTTCTAATTTTGTTTTTCTTTTAAACCTTTTCATGTCCCCTGAAAAGAGGGTGCTAGCTGCCACGTCATTGACATCACCATCTTACTGTGACTCACTCAAATGTTTTGGTGGTTGAAAATTGCCGAAACTTTTCCAAATATTCAATCACCGTGCTTAAATTTTAACAAAATCTCAATCTGTATGTCAACTATGACTTTAAAAAAAAAATGTGGAGTTTTATTGTGTGAAAAAATATGTTTACCACTTCGGAGTAATAATTTAAAACGTTTTGAAATATTGTAAACTATATTTTTTGAAATAAGTAGACAAAATAATTGAAAATATCATTGTATGGGTTTTTTTTATTATTATTTTTTAAACTTAATGTTTCTAGGACTAAGCTTTTTTTTTAAACTTGATGTTTGTAGGACTAAGTTTTTTTTTAAATTTGATGTTTCTGGGGATAAGCCTTTTCTAAACTTGATTTTTCTAGGACTAAGTTTTTTTACTTGATTTTTCTAGGACTAAGTTTTTTTAAACTTGATGTTTCTAGGACTAAGTTTTTTTAAACTTGATGTTTCTAGGACTAAGTTTTTTTAAACTTGATGTTTCTAGGACTAAGTTTTTTTAAACTTGATGTTTCTAGGACTACGTTGTTGTTTTTTCTTTTAAACTTGTGATGTCAGCTTTTCATCATCGTCGTTTTTTTAAAGACCTGGACAGAAAACACGTATGACATTGAAGCTCAGGACTGCACAAGCCAAATGTAAGGCGGGCCGTAAAAACTTTATGAAAACTTGTGCAGTTCGAACGAAAAGAGGACAGAAGGAAAAGCTATTGAGAAAATAATATTAATAAAGAATGTTCGTTACTTCGCGGGCCGCAAAGTGGGTGCTGGCTGGCCGCATGCGGCCCGCGGGTCGTATGTTGTGCAGGCGTGGTCCAGCACCTTCTAAACCAGGTTTGGATCGTTTCGACTTAATCGTGACATAACTAAGAATGACGAAGTTACCCAAAATAAACCGCCATTGTGCAGTACGCCCCAGAACATTCAGGACGACGGTGTTGCTATTTTGAAAATGAAACCTTTTAGCATTTCCTGGAAGTTCCAAAACTGAAAATATGAATCTATAATTCGGAATGGGTTCAAATCTTGTTTGACAAAGGCGCGTCGTCGTTTGGCGTCATGCACTTATAAGGATAAATGGACAAAGTGGCCAGGGCTCAGGACAGCGGCAAGCAAAAGCCGCGCCCTGCGCACATTAGGCCTAAATACTACATCAATGCTGCTTGAAAATGTTTATTATGGCGCCATTCTCATGGGGGGTTTGGATACGCCATTGACGATTTCATTTGTATATAAGCTAAACCAAACTGGTTTTTTTTTTCTTAAATACATTTTTTGTGTGATTATTTATTTAGCCAAATATAATTATAATGTGGTCTTGTCAACATCGAACAGCTCAGTTAAAAGCAACTATTTACTTTATTTATTTTATCAATTTTATTTTAAATTTTATTTATTTATTTATTTTTTTTTAATAATTTATTGTATTTATTATAAGTAGAAGTACGACAAAAAAGATCTCTAAAGTTGTTTTTTTTTTTTTTTTTTTTTTTTTTTTTTTTTTTTTTTTTTTTTTTTTTTTTTTTTTTTTTTTTTTTTTTTTTTTTTTTTTAAAAAAATTTTTTTTTATTTTTTTTTTTTTTTTTTTTTTTTTTTTTTTTTTTTTTTGTTTGTTTTTTTACTGTGCTCTGTTCCTTGTCTTGCTTTTATGTGTCTCGTTCGCTGAAGAAGACTCTTAGCCGAAACGTTCACATCTTATTGTCCTATCTTTTGATTCATGCTTCCAATTTTTTGTTTGTTTTTTTACTGTGCTCTGTTCCTTGTCTTGCTTTTATGTGTCTCGTTCGCTGAAGAAGACTCTTAGCCGAAACGTTCACATCTTATTGTCCTATCTTTTGATTCAAGCTTCCACATGACTTGTTTTACTATTTCCTTCACACAGCTTGAATGCAGTCCTTCAATTACTATCTATTGAGTGTGTTTATTACGGAAATGTTCAGCTACTAAACACTGAACAAACATAGTGACGGATAGATCCACAAAGGCAACCTCAGTGGAAAAACACAGAACAAGTCCACCGATTCTTTGTTATTTTCGAAATAAGTTATATCCACACGTCAGGGAAACGTTCAGATCCAAAAATATCCATCTATCCAGGAATAAGATTTGAACAAAAAATTCCAACAATAAGAAAATATGCGAGAGATTTCATTGCTGCCTGTTAAGCGACTCATGAACTCTCATCACATACGTGTTATATTTATTTTTACCCAAACGTTATTTTATTTAGTTTATGTGTGTGCTTTTTCAAAGGGCACTTGTCAGAATGACACACAAGGTTCCCCGGCGAACAAATAAATTTGGCATAGGCGCCGGGAAACGAAAATTTTAGAGCCACTGGCGTTGTCCAACAAAATATACGTCACGAGCACGTTTGAAGACAGTGGACTATATATTACTGTAAGACCTCTACTACTGAGTACTTGAGTGTACCTAGCGAGTTCGTTTGTGGAAATACATGGCATTAATTCCTACCAAACATTGCCCTAACTTTGCTATGTTTGGACTTTCAGGATGAAAATTTTAGAATTGTTTAATAACTTACGTACTTTCTGCTCAGACATCCCTCCCTCCACCCCTCCCCCCCCACCCCACACACTATCATACACACATGTGGTGGTGTTGATTTTAGATACTTAAATATTTAGGCCCTACCCCCCCCCCCTAAACAAAAATCTCCTACAGCAACAACAGTCCATTCCCCTCTCAGGACAACGTTATATAATTATAAATGGTTCCCAATCTATATTTTTTAATCGTTAAGAAAAAACTACCGGAATGAATACATTTTCAACACGGTCTCTTAAAATCATAGGTCTGACGAGTCTCGGCATACACTCGTAAAAGACATCTCATAATCGTACATTGTACGCTAAAATCGTAAGAGTAAACAGGTCTGCTGTTAGGTTCAACACATTATCTCAGATAGGCTGAACATATTATGTCAGTCAGGTTCAACCTATTATATCAGATAGGTTCAACATATATGTCAGTTAGGTTCAACTCATTATGTCAGTCAGGTTCAATATCTAGTGCCACTTAGGTTCAACCTATAGCCCATTATCTTATTTAAGGTCAACCTATTGTGTCTGTCGGAGAGCTCCGCTACGAGTGTGGCAATGCGCAATATTAATTTTTGATCATGTTAGGGCGAATGAGATAGCGAGAAGAGACAGTGATAGGTCTTGCCAGTGGGTGGAGTTGAGAGTTATAATAGTTGTGGCGAGTTGTGTGTTTTCAGGGTGTAACTAGCATTGTAACGTTGGATAAATAGTTGCGTGTTTGCAGGGTGTAACTAGCATTGTAACGTTGGATAAGCAGTTGTTGTGTGAGTGGTTACCACTGATTAACAATGTCCTGATTGTGTGGCAGACTAGAAAATAAGAGTATAGTTAATTCTCCTCAAGTGGCCGCAGAAACTTTTGTTTGCCAGTACAAATATTAGGTTTTAAAAAAAAAATATATTTTTTTTTTTGAAGAATGTGTAACCTAGTAACCATGTTTACGCACAAGTATACAAGGGATGCAAGTCAGTTTTTTTAATTAACAACAATAAACAAAATTAACTCCCTTTTCGTTAAAAAAAAAATTGTTTTCTTCACATCATTTTTTTCTTTTTTTTTTTGTCCTTTTCTTTTTTTTTTTTTTCTTTTTTTTTTTTTTTTTTTTTTTTTTTTTTTTTTTTTTTTTTTTTTTTTTTTTTTTTTTTTTTTTTTTTTTTTTTTTTTTTTTTTTTTTTTTTTTTTTTTTTTTTTTTTTTTCCTTCAATTTTCTTTTATGCCTTCATTTTATTTACTTTTTTTCCAGACAGATTTGTGCAAATGACTTTTGCCATTAAGTTAACTGGGGACAAGATAATAGAAAAATGACTATGTAGTTTTAGCGGGTTTTTATTTATTTTTTTATACCTAAAGAAATGTTTCAGTTAGTAAAGATAAAGCTAGTGGAGGGGTCAGAATTTATTTATTTATTTATTTTTTTTTTTTATTGTAAGGAGACATGTTTATAAAAATGTTTACAAATATGAAGAAAAAAAATTGTGGAACCTATGTCCTTAAGGATGAGTAAAATTGTTAAAAAAGGGCCAAATGTATCCCTTCTAGGGGCCGTTGTGAACCAAACAGTCCTGGCTGCAGTCAAGAAAGCGGCCTCCGTAATCTAAAATTTGTTAAAATTTTGGGGTAAAAGAAATAGAACAAAATGTACATTCTATTTTAAGAGGAAACTTACCTTGGGTACTTACTATCCTTTCCAAGAGATGCCAGCCTTGTACTCGCTTTGTTCAGCTGTCGTACTGTGCAGAATGGCGTCGCTGGGAAATTTCAGCGAACTTGTAAGGTGTTTCCAAAACTCAAAATTCAAACTTGAATTGTCAGAAAAGTCGCGAACAAAGTTCGGCTTGGTTAGCAGGTCGCAGGCTACATCTGAGCGTCTTTGCAGTTGAATGTAGTGATGGTGTGAGTGGAAATAGTGATTGATATGAAAGTCTGTGACAAAGTGATGACAATGAAGATGTTCGCAGATAAGAGGACGTCATTGGAATATGTCCGTGAATTTTATAAGGACATTAAAAAAAACAAAAAAACTTACATTCAAAGGTTCGTCAATTTATTGAAATTGAATTGTATCCTCTATGTACAGGGGGAAGAAGAAGCCACTTTCAATCAGAGTTAGGGATGGAATAAAATTCCTCCCCCACCTTCGGGGGGAGGGGGCAAGTTTTGAATTTCTCCAGGCTACAAAATTAATATGGGAAATTAAAAAATGAAAATAATTTGTTTTTTGGCAAAAATTGGCATGAGCAGTAGTTTGAAATGCAATCAAATGGCTTTGATAAGACACATTTTTCCCCTCTCAGTAATCAATAATTGTTGATTTCTTAAAAGTTAAAAATAAAATAAAAATAGCTACAATTAAAATTGTTTTTGAAAAATTACTCCACTTGGAAATCCGATTGGCTGAAATATGTGAAGAATTATAGAGCTAATATCGAAATGTTAATTGTTTGTTACCAATATTTTATTTTCTAAGAATTTTTAGCAGTAAACTTTTGCAATACTAATATTCAGAGTGAGCTCTCAAATCAAATTCCAGCCAACATTGTTTCTTTCATACCCCTTGGTATGGGGGGGTGGGGGTGAAAAAAGTTAAATGTGTTCAATAATAGAGCAAAATTATATATATATATATGGTCCGCCCCTAGCTGCAGCCCCCCAGTTTAAACTTTAATTTTGCGAATGAGTGCCTCCTCTGCTCTGAATAATACGGAGTTAAACAAGTTTCCCACCGCTATAAACGCCTTTATTAAAATAGTTTCATTTAGTTCTTGGTAAGTATCTAACATGGTGAATATGTTTTCAGTATCTGTCTCTTCACAAAATGAGATCAATTTATACTAGGGACGGTGGTTCATGGAATAATGCCCAAAAAATGACCCCCCCCCCCACAACCCCCCCCCCCCCTTTTCCACATCCTTCGCCTCACGCTTTCGCCCTGGAGCCGTAGGCGCCCTCGATTTCCGCTTTCACCCTCCACCACCCCTCCCCCACGCCAAACATTGTGACACTGTGGGTGCAAAACTAAGATGTGACTTAAATTACCCTGGGGCGTGCGAAAACTGGAATCAATTCAGGTTATCTGTGGCACTGGAAAAGACGCCCATGATCCAATCCATATCGGCGTAGCCAAACCATGACAATTACCAATGATTTGAAAGCGGACGTGATATGAACCAACACATTAGCTTGTCTTTTGTTCTATAAAAACAGCTCGTTTCTTCCTTCGTGGTCTGTATCCCATAAAAATATAATTTAAACAATAAGACAGGTTCATTAATTCTGTGTTGTCCACTTATGAATTATTTTGTATAGAAGACATTAGATTGCAAAACGTTAAGAGGTTAGTTTCATTGAACAAAGCCGTCGTTTAGGTTAGGACATGACGGGCGCACTGAAGCGTGACGTCTGTTTATTTTGTGTTTTTTTTTGGTGGGGTTTTTTTTTCTTTGTTTTTGTTTTTTTTTTTTTTTTTTTTTTTTTGGGGGGGGGGGTTTTTTTGAGAGTTTCGTTGGGGGGGGGGGGTAGAAGTTATTGAACAGTTCAACTGTAAAGTGCGACCGTCTGCAATGAGACTTGAGAGTTATGCCAGCAGTGGCTCTCGATTTTCATTTTCAATTTCTTTCACATCGATTTTGACCCCTTACGTGTTCTTGGTAACTCAGCCAGTAAGGAAAACCTGTGGACATAGTTGGTCCAGCGGCGGCTGGTGGATAGGGTGCACTGACTGCCTGTCCTAATCTCGGGCATTTAAACAATCAAATACAATTTTTTTTTTTTAATTAATAATTATAATTTCAAATAGAACAGACGAATCATTTATTTCAAAATACAAAAATATATTCAGCTATTCGCTTTCTCTGTCAAATTTTAAGAATTTCTTTCTTTTTTTTTTCGATGCGCCTCCGAATAGTACTTTGTATTGATTGATTTTAATTAATGTTGACGAAGGACAAAGCCGTCCTTATAAATAGATTGAAAGTTTAGAAGGAAAAAAGAAAAAGAAAACCAGAAGAAACTGAAAATACCAATTAACTTCAATATTTTGTTCAAAAGAATTTTAGAAAATTAGTTTGCGAAAATGAACGTCAAGGAGTTTTGTTCATATTTCGTTGTCTACTCAATTGTAATCGCTGGTGGAATTTTTGGGATTGACTTCATTGGTCAGCTTCACATGTCCTTTTGGACTCAGTGTGTGCTTTTCTTGGGATGCAAAACTTTCACGTGGATTAATCATGCATTTTGCTGTGAATCAAAATGTAAGTAAGCTTTATTAATTATAATGCGGTTTGGGGGGGGGGCTTCGGTCGGGGGTGGGGGAATCGGTTGGGGGGTGGGCATCGGTTTGGGGGGGGGCATCGGTCGGGGGTGTGGGAAATGACCCATTTAAATTTATGAGAGTTTTAAAATATCCTCCATCGACAAGTAATGAATGTGCCTAATAGATATTTGTCTAGTATATGACCTGGCCGAGGTTGTTGGTGCGTATCATTATATATCCTCGGTGGACCTCTACTATTAATTAATGCGTATTCAAAGGAAGCGGTTCTCAAACCTGTGGGTCACGACCCCTTTTCGGGTCGAACGACCCTTACCGCAGGGGTCGCGTAAGACTCTCGGAAGACACATATTTATGAAGTAGCAACGACCATATTTTTAGAGTTGGTGGTGACATGAGGAAATGTATTAAAAGGTGGCGGCATTTAGTAAAATTGAGAACCACTGATCTAAAGGAAACTTTAACGAAACACATTAACTCGACCGGTGGGAGGGTTGCAAAGTCAACGAAATATTTAGCGACAAATATTCGTCATCTCCACAATGTTTACGGACAATGCACACATTTCCTCCTCCCCCCCCCCTGTCAAACATTTCCAACATTTTGTTGACATAATTAATGGACGAACCCTTAGTGAAATTTAAAATAATGAAACTATTTTTTTTTAAATAAAAAAAAAACGTTGTGTACCCGGGATTTCGTGGAATGTAAAAATTTCAGGGAAGTATTTTTGTTCTCTAAAAATCGTATGGGGGACCCAGGATCTCGGGAGGGGATGGCTTACGCTGCTGTTCGGTATAAATAAATTGTGTTATGTGCCAATGCCGTTGGGCCAATTATTTCTTAACCTTTTTTTTAAAAAAAAATTTAAATCCGTACAACTGAATCGAAAACTAGAAACATACAAACATATATGACGTCATAACAAATTAATCAGATAAGTAGGCCTACTTTTATCCACGCAATTTATTGAAGGTTAATCCGGCGATGCCTTTAAAAAGAACAAAAAGCAATCACAAACCGTCACTACTTACCAGTGGTGCTTCTCTGCATAAGATTTGTGTTTACTTTTTAAAAATCATTTAAAGCAGTGGTTCTCAACCATTCTAGTGCCGTGACCCTTTAATACAGTTTCTCGTGTCGTGGCGACCCCCCATCCACACAATTATTTTCGTTTCTACTTCGTAGCTGTAAGGATATGTGTTTTCGGATAGTCTTGGGCGACCCCTGGAAAAGAGTCCCGCGACCCCCAGAGGGGTTGCGACCCACAGGTTGAGAACCGCTGATTAAAAATAAAATCCTAAAGTTCTTTCAGACGTTTCGGAAAGTCATTTCCGGTTCAATGTTTACGGACTGTCCGCAAATTAAATGACCGTTGGCAACCCTGACAGGTCCGAGGTTCCGTTGTAATATTATATAACATTTCAGTTGACCACACCCTAATATTATATAATTTTTAGTAACCAAAGATTAAAGTCCCTCCGAACCCCACAAAAAAAATGAAAATCATATTTTTTTTTCAAAAATTGTATTCATTTTTTAAAATATATAATGTAAAAGTCAATTATATAGCATTACTCTCTACAACCTCCACACACATATAACATAACACAAAATAGGAAAATGATAAACCACCCCCTTTTTTTTCGTGTTCTATAATTTGTCCACTGCCCTCAGCCTAAGTCGGCCATACACAAAACGTTGATAGTTTATTTTCAAATTATTTATTTGTTTTGCTATTTTTGTTTTATTGATTATTATTTTTTAATCATACTTTTTTTACAATTCATTTTCCCCCAACAGCTAAGAGTTTTGCAGATGATCCAGTGTAAAAGTAAAAAGAAGTGGTCAAATAACAGGAGAGGGCGTGTTCAAGGCGGATAACCACTACTCAAGGGTATTGTTCATCACCTACAACAGGAACAACAACTCTAACAACATTGGAAGTTTTTAGAAATCAAATATGAACTGTTTTATTTTAATTTTACTTTCTTGTGATCGCCTGTAAATTTCACCATTTTTTTTTTTTTTTTTGAAGAGTCGCACCCTTTGAAATATTTATTAGGACTTTTATAAAGAGACGTTAAAAATACAAAACTTTAGCATGACACTGAGAATATAAGTATTTCAATTTCCATATGTATTTATTATAATTTATAATAAAGGAACACGATTTTTAAGCAGAATTTATCAGTAACTAAAGGTTAATAGCTAATACATTATTTGATCTTATAATTTAGACCTGAAACACAGAAACACATAGAAGTTAGGCTTTTGTATATCACTGTTGTTAATAGAGCCTGAATTAAGGCGCCATTTCAACCAAAAAAAAAAATAATAATAATCAATATTTACCGCACACATTTAACATGAATAATGAGAATTTCGGCAACCTCCGAGTTTTGCAGTTCATTTTCGAAACAATATTTTTTTTTTATTTGATCCTTTCATGAAGGCTTAACAATACTTTTCTTATCATATTAATTATTAATTTTATACCTTTCTTTAAAAACATGTTTGCCTATTTTTTTTATCTTTTTAAAAAAAAAAAAAATGTTTATGAATGTCAAATTGGCCTGTTATCAAATCTTTAGTAAACGAGAGTGCCGCATGCACCTTAAAAATGAGTCACGCTCAGGGCCGCTGAAAGCAAAGCCCGTGAAAAAGCCTGAAATTTAGGCGCCCCATTTCCTAAATGTTTTTTGTCGTTGTTTTTCTTTTTTTTTTTTTTTTGGAGGGGTGGGGGGAAGGGCAGCCATCCGTCTTTCACAATATGACGATGGTTTGGATTTTGCAGGGTGGAATCACAAGGCATGTGATAATATATATATATATAAATTACAACACATGTTTTGCATAAGAAATTACGACCCCGTGGGGGGGGGGGGG
>CAXITT010000364.1:782019-802009 GCA_964033795.1 Lymnaea stagnalis
GTGAATAGACAGAAAGAAGTTCAGTTAGATAGGAAGGGCAGGAATCCGAGAAAAAGTTGTGACAGAGAAGAGACAGCTTGTAGTCAATGCGTGCCTGTATAGGGAGCCAATGTAGTGAGTGGAGTAGTGGAGTGACGTGATCGCGTTTTTTTGCCTTAAGAACAAGCCTAGCAGCAGAGTTTTGAACTTTCTGCAGTTTTTCTATAAAATGTTTCGGTGAACCTGACAATAACAAAATAACTTTCATTGCACCCCCAGAAATTGCAATACGCACCTTCCTTGCGCGCGAGATCACCAGTTTGGGAACCGTGTCCTAGGACTTAGACTATATCCTATGTGTCCATTTCTAAAGTCATTGTGTCAGGTGTAAGTTGTCCTTTTCTCAGTCTAGTTCAGATCGTATGAACTTTACGTTTCACACTCATCCGACCCTGCCACCAGAGGCGTACTAAAGGGGTAGCCACGGTACGTGCCGTAGGCTTCACTAGGGGACTGTGTGTGTGTTGTTGTTTTTTGAGGAGGACAAAAAATCCTTATACTTTAAAAGAAAATCGAGTTTTTTTGCTTATAAGAATACAAAAATAAATATTATTTCTTTGACGATCTGTATGTGCCATGATGTAAAGTTTATTTCTAAATATTAACTTTAAAAAAAAGTTGATCATTTTGACCGAGACACATATTGCCCATACGTCACCGGCACGTCTCTGTCTGATACTGACTGTGAATGATAACATTAAAGTCATTAAAACGTGCATGACATAAGTGACGAATAGCATTTGAATTATTTGTAATCCTTGAAAAATAATGTAACAGAATCGAAGAACCATCATTTCGATTTACTTTAAATTCAAGGTAGACTCAACATGGCATGGACGCAACGGTGACAGCTCCGTTGTGTCTAGATTCAAGCCAATGGGGTTCCAAGCGTTACAAAGTTTAAACTCTCTGAATTAACTAATACATTATAATATCCTTTTATACAAAGGTGTCCCTCCCTCACCTGGTTGTCAACTTTAAAACGTAAAATTTACAAACAAATTGTAATATTCTAAAGCTCCCCATTTTTTATTCCATTATATTAACTTCGCTTTTGTTCGTGGTCACTTCCTGTCAACTGATAAAGCTGAAACTGGGCACATAAAGTTGTTGTTAATTTTAACACATTTTTTTCAAATTTTTCAGCTCAATAACCCCCAAAATCAGGTTCTCCCGTTTTTCAAGGGGAACACGAATAAAAAAAATACCGATAACTGCGTTATATGATGAGATTCTTTCAAAAACAAATATCGCAAGTGCGTTCGGTGCGTAATATTTTCTTCTTTTTTTTTCTGAAATAGTCGGTGAAATAAATCTGCCGCGTAAAAGCCAGTGGGTCGTTAGAAATTAATAGAGTTCAGGGGCGTGGAAAAAAAAATGTACGATTGCGAGCCTTGGTTTTGGGGGGCAGGGTTTCTTTCAGCTATATCCCCCCGTGGAAAGCCAAGTGCCCCCCGGAGCAAAAATATGTCCAACAATAAATCAACTGCCACTGCTGGCACTGCCCCCCCCCCTGATAAATCTGAAGTGCCCCCAGGGGGAAAATTTCTGAAATACTCACTGTTTGGGGGGGGGGGGTGTTGAGCACTAATTGGATTCTTATAAAGTGCGTTACTTGTGTGCATGTTTTGTTAAATTTGTAGGTTCCCCCACCCCACCACCATTGCTGATATTAAATTTTATAAATGATTCATACGAAAAATTATGTATTTAGGGGTTGTCTAGTGTTATGGTTGAAATTATGAAGTTATTTGTTTTTTAAAAACACAACTTTCCAAAGATATCGCTATTTCACTTCAAAAAATACCCATGACAATTAGTCTGTTAGTGATATTATTTTTATAATCAGATTTTATGTTGGTAATGAATTAAATTGTGTGTTACGCTTGCAGGATATGGTGGTGTTGATGAATTCATTTTGGCTGGCGAATATTTCCCCTTTTTTCGCATTTTACACTCCAACTTCAGACTTTGCACATCTTCCCTTTAAAAATTTACCTCAGTATATAACCAACAAGGTAGCCTGAATCGAAGATCCACCACACTATTATTGATGGTCGTTCAACGTATTTACTTACCTAACGATTTTTTTCTAAATTGTAATAAACCTATTTTCCTGTTTCCAGAACATGACAGAACAAAGACTTCAACAGATAAGAGGCACGTGTGAAAAGAATTTGGCTGATAATAACAGCGAAAAAGCCCCCCCCCCCCCCCCCCCCANGTGGAAGTTTCTTTTATCGGAGTCGTGGAATTTGTATTCCCAATAGAAAAAAGACATGTCCGTGATTCCCTATTCCAACGATTAGACTATGATTTGCCCTGGACGCCATAGATCCCATATAGGGGAAACATATTACATATGTATATGGAAGACTTTGTTAAATACCACATGGAAGACGTTTAGACCATATTCGATTTAAAAAAAAAAATGAATGGCTTCTCTCGGATATCATGGGACCCGTCCCCAGTACAAATGGGCATGGGGGGGGGGGGGGGGGGGGGGGATTCAATTTATATGTTTTAGAATTTTATTATCAATTTTAGACAAGTACTTAATAATAATATGTAATAAATGAAATGGTTATATTAAAAATGATTGAAACATTAATTTTCTGGTTGTTCTTTTCTTTTTTTTTTATTATTAAAAAAGTTAATTTGAATTTTCGTAGCTTTTTCAACATATTATTTCCCCTTTTATTCATCATTCCTTGCAGAAGTAACTAACTCAGATGCGGGCAACCTTTTTTGCCAGAAGAGGGCTAAATACAAATTAATGTTTTTAGTCTGGTCACAATATAATATTCTATTCGATTCAAACTGATCATGGCACAGCATTGGCAACAACATATTTATATAAAGTAAATTACTTAAATTCAAGTCTAATTCCTTGAAAACACTACATGAATCTCATCTTTTGTTTTATTTTTACAAGGATGGAAAATGATGCAGTGTAGAGGTAGTAGATATTTAAGAAAGTTATTGTAACTTCTCAGTTTTGATCAGTTTGAAGCATTAATCAAGACAATGATGCCGCACACATTTTCATTGGTATTGCTATTTTCTCATTATAAATACTGGTCTGCCCTCTTTCAGCCACTCTGGCAAGGATAAGCTTAACCTGCAGCATGGGGGTAGCACTCTGATTTCTCAAACCAATTGAAGTGTGTCTATCATGTCAATGGGGTTAACTGGTGAGGTCAGTTTTCAATAAATTGATTTGCTGGTACAAGAAAAGTGGCTATTGGTGCAAGCTTGCACTTGTAGGTCATAAACAAAAATAACCTAATAAAATGCACTCATACTCATACGGGTAACAAACTATAAAAAAAAATACCCGCCCCCCCCCCCCCCCCCCCCNACAATAGACGTGGCCGGGCGGTCTAAACTGTCTCAAACCAAAAAGCCGGTGGTCCGGAGTTCAATCCCCACCAAAGCCATCACAAGCACCCCGGGTGGATGGGACTCGTTAGCCTTGGACGGCAACCCATCTAAGAGAAGGCAAACTCTGAATTTAAACCAGGAGCCAGAATGATCAACAAATTGATCGTGGGCCCCTCAAATATAAGAAGAAGAAGAAGACGTGTTGTCCCCGCCACCCATAAGCTAATGTACATGACAACGCAAGACACAAGGCATGCCAACAGGAAGTTAACCAGCTGATAATCTGGGTGAAGTGGACAGTGTTGTTTATTTCGCTTGGCACCCACTAGGTACACTGACCCTGGTGCTACCTCCCCCCCACACCTTCCTAACCATTACTGCTGGAGATACAATTTCTCCTTGTTCAACATGCCACAACCAAGTTTGCTACATTGGGGCACAGGCAGTGCATACATTATTCTTATCATTATTAAAAACACAATCACTTGAAAGTAGTTAAAAAGAACCAAACCAATAGACAGCCAAATGGATTTATTTATTCGTTTATTTACATTAAATATGAATAATCCTAATCAATATAATAAGTTTCTTCCCAGTCTGAATAAAAATGATTTCTATCTCAGGTTTGTGACAGTCTTTTTGGACACAATTTTTTGTTGTTGTGTGATCCAGAATAAAAAATAACACCTATTTAAAAATTATCTTTTAAATTCTGTAATAAATATGAAATTCTCCGTTTCAAATTGTATCAAACAGACCTTTTTTTATTTTCCTGTAGCACTCAGGTTTAAGAACCTTTGAGCTACTTACTCGCGCGCACGCACGCACACACACACACACACAAACACGACCTCATTAGCAACACACTCTATCTGATGTAGGCTGAGAGCATGTTCATCACTAGCTGGCAAACATAAAACATGTAATGTAATGAACACACAGACCTGAGAAAAAAGAAGTTGTTTTTTTTGTAGTGATGGTCTCCTCAAATGAAATAATGAAAACAGTGGCATGAAAAAAATGACTAACATTACTAAAAAAACAATAAGAATTATGATACATTGTGTGGGTCATGGGTTAAAAAAGGGTGGGTGGGGGAGAAGTGTCTAAAAATAGAAGTTGACATATGGGGCACAAATTGATTAATAGTGTTAAGCATGTGTATTTTTTAACATAAATCTCCTCTATCACTTCATATTGTCTGAAAAAAATGACAGGGCATCCTCACACCTGGTCATGTGCTTCCCCTTGTACAACTGTGCCTACAGGCATGTTAGAGGGTACAAAGCACATGTTGAAACATTTATAACTTACAAAAGGATCATTCAGTTTAGGAAAGATCAGGGTTGTCATAATCAAAGTTCAAATAATAAAGCTAGAATACAAATTAAATCAACACAAGATCAAGACAGTGACTTGAGGTGAACTTGTCCACTGATTCCTGTTTTTCATTTAAAAAATGATCACACCATAAATGGGTTAGATGTCTTATCATCAGTGAAATCAATGCGGCACACACTAGCCCTTGATGAGTAACAACTGGAGATGCTCGCTGAAACAATACCTTATATTACAATATGAACGTAAAAATTGTTTTATGGTCTAATGCAGGCCTGCGCAACATAGGTCCGTTTGCTAAAGTGTTTAGTGAAAAATGCCTGACTTTTTTTAAACCAATTGGCTAATATATTATAAAAGCCAACGAGTGAAAATATGTGGATTGATCCTGTAAGCCAAAAAAAATTTTAAGATTCAATTCATGTTTTAAAAATCTTCATACAATGTGTTTGTGTAACAGACAGACAGCCATATTCACTTTCTTCAAATTGAAAAGAAAAGAAAAAAAACAACAATAAAAACAAAAAACAACCTTACAGGTTGACAACTGCATTGCATGAAATACTGAGTCATTTGACAGCCCCATGGTTGATTTTTACAACCCCCTCCCCCCTCAATTTCTTCTAAGTACATATCAGACAAAAAATACATTGAATTGGTCAAAATGGAGGCATAATTTTTCAATAGCATAATGGTAGGGTTTTTTTTTCTTCATTTTCTTTACTAGAAGTCATATTTTCTCTATGCTACAAATACAGTCTGAAAACTATTCCAATCACAGGGTCACCATTTCCTAGAATAAATAAAAACCTTAAAAGATACTATGTCAGAGCATAGCAATGAAGGGCTTAAAAGTTTTCTTCCTATTTTAGTCTGGTGCTGATGTAGGAAGTATGTGAATAGCCAAATGATCTCATCCTAATACAGCCTGGATATCAAGAATAACAAAAGCATACTGCAACTGAACATTTTCTTCAGAGCAGTTTTTCCCACAGGTGTCTTCCAGAATGTTGGCTGTTTGATTCATTCATTTATGTTATCCTTACACAACTGGTTGGTATTTTTAAGAGGGTGATGTTTTTCTTGGCTCTCTTGAACTTTCAAACATTCCAAATTTAAAAATAAATGTATATTAAAAAATTACAAATAAGTAGCATTCACAAATATATCAAAGTGTTACGAAAGGTTCCTCTTTAGGATACATTTAATTTAACAGACCAAAAATTTATGTCAAATTAAAAAAAGTTTAGATTCATTCATAACAGTGTTGAAAATTACTGAAATAATAAACCTAAAGAGATAGATTTTATAAGTGAAATGAGTTGGCACTTTTTCATATTACAGCATTATTATTATTACAAATTATTAATTTTGTTTTTTTTAAATATATTAAAAAAAAATTTTGGTGTGGATTAGTGGTCTGTGCCCTACAGTAAGAATGACCACTGTGGCTATGATTGATTTAAAACCGGTTACATTTCAATCACAGCCCACAATAATCATAGCCCGATTCTCAAACCTGGTAAAATCACAAACTACAGTAAGGGGTGAGAAGCAAGCAAGACACATATGAAATACACAAATATTACCTGATAGTCTTTGTTCACTGGTATGTTAGTATCAACATGAAGAAGAAAAGAAATCAACCCACTTATCATTCAAGTCATTTACTAGACAGATGACACGATGGGGGTAAGACATTTGGTAACAATTTCTACAATAAATATATCCTAAAACAAGTGGCTCCTGGCCTTCTTAGATCACCGACACAACGGAGGCCCCTGATAACTCAGCACAGCAGAATATTGTCCCCTGCCACAATGATAAAAAGCTATCAGGCATTTCTTTGCAAACACTTTCCAACATCAAACAGAAATGGCACTTTAGATATGACCAAAAAGTATTTTTTCTAACTAGACTCACAAAAAATAAAGCCATCATCTGTTCAATTTTATGTTTGAATTTGAAGGCAGAAAAAAAAAAAAATACAATTGAAATAAACCAGGAGAGTAAACTAGACCCAAACAAATGACAAAATTAACTCATAAATTGAAATTAAGAGATTAATCTCAACAAATTCAAACAATATTCAAATTTAAAAAAAGTATTTTTTCTAACTAGACACACAAAAAATAAAACCATCATCTGTTCAATTTTATGTTTGAATTTAAAGGCAGAAAAAAAAAAAAAAAATACAATTGAAATAAACCAGGAGAGTAAACTAGACCCTAGCAAGTGACAAAATTAACTCATAAATTGAAATTAAGAGATTAATCTCAACAAATTCAAACAATATTCAAATTTACATAGTCATCACCCAAATCCAGACCTGTTTATTCTTACGATTTTGGCTGCAATGTACGATTTTGAGTTGTATACATTATATATACTGCACTTTTTTTTTCTATAAAAAGAATGTATTGAACGATGATTATGTTATAATATTGTACGATTTTAAGAGTTTGAGGGTAAATAGGTCTGCAAATCCCACCTCCTCTCAAGATGACACTTGATGGACCTCAAGCACAGGTTGAGAGAATCACTCCTAACAAGTTACATTTTGTAAATATATTTCTAACAATAAAGAGCATGTCCATTGTGTTTCCACAGTATAATATATTTCAATACAGATTTCTTATTAACAAAATTTTAAGTGAACAAAATTATTGAAAGTAAAGTATAGTCATATTTTTAAGAGTTAATTATTTTTTTGGGGGGCAAAAAAAATCTTTTTTTTTAAATAATTAAATTTATTCCACAGATGCAAATTTTAATTAAATTCTGTTATCAAGGAACCTGAAATTTTTTTTTTAACAGCTATTTTATTTAATGCTAAATATGTGCTGATTAAATCGGTTATCAGATGAAACAATAGCTACTAACCCTCAGCTTGTTTATCATTAAATTTTCAAGATTGGAAAACTTTAACAATAAGTAACCCTTAGAAAAGGTTGTTTTAAAATTTTTTTTAGATGCACAACTTGATAGAGAAAGTAATTTTTTTTCTCCCGACAGGACAATTTTGTATCTTATTCAAATACACTGGCACTATTATAGTCAAATGAACTCTGCACAGCACAACTCTGCATTTTGAAACCAATATAGTGACAGTGAATTATTTCTCCATCTCAAAAAATTATGGAAATATGTCACATGACCTCACACTAAAAATGTTCAGAGCCATGCAACAATAATATGATCTACACACTAGAAGACAATCTCCCTGTGCAAAAAATTGACCCATCAATTCCACAGATGAAATAGATTCAACACTACTCTGTATTCAAGAGAGATTTGGTTTGGAGGTCAAATCAAGGCACACCTCAGCATGTTCAACACAAAAGTCTCATTGGTTTTCCATGAATCCTTGGTATCAAAATCTTTAAAAAAATTTTTGCATTGTGATGAATTTGACATGCAGCTTTTGAGCATCAAAATGCACAAGATACTCACACACAAAAGGGCTGCAAAAATTTCCTTGAATAATTAAAATGGCTTTATGCTGATGTGAACAGTTGATGACCAAGAAGTTCAATCAATTGGTTTATCTGATTAATTATGAGAGCATCGACTCACACTTCATTTATACAACTTAAAAATTCAAACAAATCTTTAAACAAGCTCGAGGAGTGCCTTGTGCGAGAATTCTGCCCTTGCACAATAAGTGCCAAATGATAACAATTCATAAAAGTAATCTTTACACTAACAGTATGCAATTTTCAAATATTTATTTAGAAACAAAAGAAAAAAAACAACCAAACATCATGTATATCAATCTAATTTTACACTCAAAAGTATATGAATAAACTAATGTGAAAAGATTATCCTTGGTAGAGACCACCACATGTACAACTGTTTTGACCACACATAGAAAAAACAACACATGATTAAAGCAAAGCATGGTATACATAATTTTATAATATTATTATCTTTGTCACAATAGTTTAACACCGGATGTATCTCTTTAAAAAAGAATATAAAAAATACTTGAGTTAAGACTTAACAGCAAATATATAGACACTTTGTGATAAGAAAAACAATGCGAATCAAGACTGGGATCAACTCAGAGCTATGGCAAATACAAGGAAAAGAAAAAAAAATTTCTCCCATTTTAGGGCGGAAAAGGAGTGGGGTAGGGGTGTTTTACACAATCAGTTATCTTTTTCACAAGAGCTTAGATAACTGAAAATGTATCCGTGCTACACAATCATTTTTCAGAATGATGCTTATCAAATACACAGGCCACCATGGCACACTGGTGTGCTGTGATAGAGTTAACAATGGACAGTCTAATTTAGTTGCCCCACTTGTATTCAGTGTGCAAAAATTTCTCATGGTTTTATCATTCTGTCATAACACAAAGAGAATTTAAAATTGGGAAGACAAGGTCTTCACTGGTTTGAAGGAATTCTATTTTAAAAAAAATACTTATACCTTTTGAAAACAGATTTATCTAATATTTGGAATTCGACTATTTATTGAGGAAAATTCCCACACAACAGTTAGATCTATTTTGCAAATTGAATTCATTTCAGTTTCAAACTAAAAAGATGTTCTGGAAGATGAAGGGGAGACATGCAATGATGCCAGTAATAGTTGAATCAGATGAAGTTTGTGATACCAAGGAACATAGTTTTTAATTGTGGATTTAAAAAAAAAAAATTCAAGTGGTAAATTTGTATTTATTTTAAAAATGCTACACAATGAAGGATTTTATTTTATAATGCTCATTTGAAAACAATATTAAAATTTATGGAAATTTTCAGTTAATTAGTCTATAAACAAAGAGCATTGTTCTTTAACATCTTATTTGCTTATGTTTTCATTAAAAATGTTTGAAAAACTTCATTATAAGACAAATTTATAAATTAAAGTGCTAAATCCTTTGAATAAACTACTGCACACACCTCTGACTGCACAACCTTCCTGAGCAGAATTTAACTCTAATAAGTTATTACAATTTGATAACTTGATAGTTACGGATAAAAATTCCATTAAAACAAGATAAACATGAAAAATTTTGAGTGCTGCTGGATGTATATTTTTTTGGTTGGCCGGTGAAATGAAAAAGAAACTTGTAGCTAGACCAGTGACAAGCCTCTGTGATAATTTAATGCAGTAAAAACAGCAAATAATTAATAATGAGTCATGCTAATTTTAATTCCTGAAATTTAAAGAATAAAAGAAACAAAATTAAAATGAAACACACCTAAGATGAACGGTCCAGTAGCAAACTAGAAAAAGTCCTCCTCTAATATTTACACTATCCAGGTACTGGAAACATGCTTATGAATTAGATTTAACACATAATCCTTTTGTTTTAATATGTACATGTCCAGGTTTTCACAGTCTGAATATCCGCCTGTCCTGTAAGAAGAATAATAATGCAGTGGTTGTGAACCAACATCCATTTGGAGGCCAAAAGCTGTTGGTACTATATTTAAATCCACGATGACACCTGACGAGGCGATAATTGAGGAGTCCTGTTGACAAATTGGTGAATAATCCTGCATGAGTTATAGGGGAGGAAGTTCATGAGCTGAGTCCACAAATACTGACACATGGGAGAGGTTTACGAAACCAGATGAGAATGGCACAGGGACAGTCTAGGACATGGAGGAGCAGGGCAAGCCTGGTGATCCCATTTGTGTGAGGACTCTGTCCAGCCACTGCAGTGGTCCATTGAGATGAATCTCAATCCAGCTGGGTGTGCTTGTCACAGTCTGTCGCCTGAGAAGAGACATTGAGAAATGTTTTAAAAGATTGATTGATCCGAGTTAGGAAAATAACACTCAAATACAGATTGGGCAAATAATATCACATGGCCTCAGCCAAACAGCCTTGCAAGTATTTCTACACTTCAGAATTTATATATTTTTTTTTTTTAAATATAATCTTCAGTAAAATATTTACTTTACAACTATATATATATAGGTTCATAAGCAGAGTCTTTTAGTTTTGGCAAGGAAAAGCCTGGAAAATGTGTGTGAACCGCTTTTAAGCAAACCCTTAAAAGAATATGCCTATATACTGTATTATCCCTCATTAGTAGCCTCTAATATTATGAAAATTCTTTTTTTTATTTCAAATTTTTTAAATTTTAAAGTTTATGCATTTGATTTTTGTTATAATTTTGAGAAATGCAGTGAACCTAATAATGGTAGTTATTTTATTTAAGCTTTATGTAAATTTTGCTTGAGTAAGGCTGCATAAACTGTAGAACGTTTCAAACCTGTATTCCGCTCCCCAACCTTTGACAAAACTCATTCTAATTGTGCACATACGGGTCAGCTGATAAACAGATTCGAACCCTTGGTTGACTGACTGGGCCAGGAGAGCAGCAAACTCTTGGTTGTTGAAGATTTTTAAATTGCAGCCTAAATAGAAAACAAAATAACATAAATCATTCTTGATCTTTGAAGTTTAAAAAAAAACTTTTCTTGTAATACAACAAATTAAAAATGGTTCGTCAACTGTTTTGCATCACAATAAAAAAAAATTATTTACATTTTTTTAAATTCAAATTTGTACTGGGGGAAAACAGTTAGCAATGAACAAATGTGTACTGTGCTGGAAGGTTCAGTTAGAAAAATAAGGATGTCTTCTAATGTAAAGAGCCATGGCCATACCTGGTGGTATCTTACAGACTGTTGCTGGGTGCCAGCCATAGCGCTGGTTACAGTTTGGGCTCTGAACAAAGACGGCATTGTCACTTAGACACTCGGCAAACACCTCACCCCCAATGTAGTACAGTCTCACTCCTCTCCCTGTGGAAGTTATTGGACAAAAATCGTTCATGAAGCTAATCCCGGGAGCTATTTTGTTTTAACTACCACTCAACCATTGTGCATGGCATGCATTTCAAAGCTTTTTTCTAGTCAACTATAATTACTCCTACATTAAAAATCTATTCATAATTGTAAAAAATGTAAGTTAGGGGTTTCCATTTTACTTGATCATGTTTTACATGCTAATATAGGTTAAGTTCATCAAGATGATTTGAAATTGAAGAATGTAAACAAGTGCTGTAGAGCAATGCCAACTCTGTGGGCCACAGAATATTTAAAAGCAATAGTTCAAACTGTTAAAATTAATTAAATTGTGACATTCCATCCTCCAATAATAATCATAGCTTTGCAGACTTGAGAACGCCATTAATGTAATACACTTTCAAGTACATTTTAGGGCAGGCCTGCACAACTCAAAATGTAAGGTGGGCCGTAATACTTTATAAAAAACTTGTGCGGGCCAAAAGAAAATAGGGCAGGACTAATGCGGGCCAAAAGAAGATATAACAGTGCAGAAAGCTATTAAGAAAATAATAAGAATAAAGAATATTTCGTTTCTTCGCGGGCCGAAAAGTGGGTGCTGGGCCATATATTGTGCAGGCCTGTTTTAGGGTATTATTAGGTGTTTTAAATATGCTTGCAATTTTATTTTATTTACTTTGATGTTTGTGTTCAATAATTTTCTAAATATTCACTAGTATTTTTTTTGGACATAATATTGGTCAATTTTAGAAAATCCAGCTTCTCAGACTTTTGTAGACATAATCTTGGTCAGTACTACTCAGAAATAATAATGACCATTTGAATAAGAAAACATTTTTGAATGATCCTACAATTTTAACAAGGATTTCTTTAAATAAAAGAAATAAATTTAAAAAACTAATTTAACTGCCGTGTCCTGTACTATATTTCAATTAGTAAGCACAAAGAATTTTATTATTTTAAACAAATTCAATGACATTTTTAAACAAATAAATCTAAATTACAAACTTATTAAAATGGGATGAGATAATTATAGACAGACTTTGACAAATCGTATCACTCTAGAATTATGACTTTTTAATTTAGCAAATTTCTAGATACAAATGAATTCCATCATTCTCACCTATATGTCGACGTGTCATTTCCACCTGCTGAGTTCTGTTGACATTGGACAAGAGACCAAGACAGAATCGTTCAGAGTTGCTGGGGTCTGTGAAGCCATCCACAGTGAGTGATGGCTGGGAGGCATGAAACGTCTCTCCAACCCTCATGTTCAGCTCATAGTAAGCTATGGAGCACCAGTACTCAGGCTCTTTGTATGTGACAGGCTGCATCTCAGGGTTGTTGTCTACAGAAGGAAAGGGAACAAGTCTGATATCTTTAATGAGGTAAAACTTCAAAGAACAAGTCTTATAGCCTGATTGAGGGAAAACATGAGAAACAGTTCTGATAGCCTAAATGAGGGAAAACATCAGAGAACAAGTCTGGTAGCCTAAATGAGGAAAAACACCAGAAACAAGCCTGATTGCCAAAATGAGGGAAAACACCAGAAACAGTCATGATAGCCTAATTGAGGGAAAACATTAGAAAACAAGTCTGATATTCCTTATGAGGGAAAACATCACAGAACAAGTCTGACAGCCTAAAGGAGGAAAAACATCAAAGCCGAAATGCCCAAAAATTAGGACAGTGTCAGATAAACAGTCTAATTACAACCAAAATTATTTTTACAAATTCAAGAAATGAAACCATGAAGAGGAAAGAATGAAAATTAAAGACAGTACAACACGGGACATTATAAATTAAATTTTTGCAAACACAAGACTACAACAATGTGGTGCAATGGGTGTGCATTTGCCACACAACCACTGAGTCGTAGAACTTTCTTTTCAACGACATCCTTTCCATCTATTTATGGACAGATAGACTGATGGAACTGACCTATCGGCCCTGAAAACCAGGTTTTCTTGTCCGGGTAGTGTGTGTGTGTAAACCCAGAGTGAGAAAAAAAACAACAACCTAACCACCAATGTGGAAAGATGTTTTAACGCATTAAAACATGGCCGCCTACGTTTAGTGTTACCAGTTGTTATGGGATTTAACTAATGTCAATACACTTTTGTTAGGAATGATGACTACTATACTTTTGTTAGGAATGGTGACTACTATACTTTTGTTAGGAATGATGACTACTATACTTTTGTTAGGAATGGTGACTACTATACTTTTGTTAGGAATGATGACTACTATACTTTTGTTAGGAATGATGACTACTATACTTTTGTTAGGAATGATGACTACTATACTTTTGTTAGGAATGATGACTACTATACTTTTGTTAGGAATGATGACTACTATACTTTTGTTAGGAATGATGACTACCATACTTTTGTTAAGAATGATGACTACTATACTTTTGCATAATAAATTGGTCTAAGTTAAACTCTCTGACTTTCATTTAAAATTAATATTATTGAAATCAATTCATTTTCTTTTTGCAAAACATTAATGATGGACTCATACTAGTTCTTTTTCACCAAGGACATCGGAATATTCACACTCATCTAAGTCCATTATTGGAAGTGTATACAGTTACTTTAGCAACTTACCTAATGGAGGTGGGCTGGGTGACATGTCTATGCCATCTGAAATGTAATTTTCTTTTTTAAAACTCCTTAATTCTTTATTAGGTTTGACATTACATGCACATTTTTTAAAAATCTATTTTCGGCATATTATGAAACTTATCTTAAGCAGCACTTATGATGATCAACATGATTTTTTTAATAGTAAAAATCAAATTGTATTTTTTTTTTTATTGCAGTTTATCATAATTCTGCAATTTATAATGGCAGGTAAACTAATCTTCTATACAAGAATATTGCAAGAAATGTGTCATTTGTTATATTTATTATTCTGCGAGTCACAAAAAAAAAAAGGAAATTATTTTTTACAATTGATCATTTCTGCAACTTACATATTTTGTTAAAAACTTTTTAAAATAAATAAATTAGTTTTTGTCCATCACTTTTGTGACTTCGGTATTTTGTTATTTTTAAATTCCACATCCAAGGAACTAAAAGTAAAAATCTGAAAGATCTTGATGATGTAAGTCTGCATTATCTGAATGCTAAAAATAAATTTACCCTACCGGTGAAAACATGCAGGTCTGTACTGGCTCTCTGGGTGGAGATGGCGTAAATTTCATCAAAAGATAGAAAGTTCTATAACTATAAAACTTACCCATGCCCTGACTGTCGGTTGTGTCCCCTTCTTCACTCAGATACCCCGGGGAGGGTGTATCTGTGGGAAAATGATTGGATTACTTTTAAGATGATTTTGTTGAGTTTGGTGAATACATCTTCAATACTCTTTTCAACATTTTAAAGAATATGTTGTACATTTGATTGATTTAAAAATAAATAAATCATGAGGCATGCATGTTTGCTATAAATCTATTGGTACCATATTGAAAAGTGTGTGGCATAGCAACTGGCTAGTCCAGAATGTCATACATTTTTCAAACTGTGAGGTTAAAGGCATTTTGATAATGCAATGTTACGGCAATGACTTATTTGATGACAGCTACAAACAAGTTACGAGAGACACTAACCCGATATATTGAAGGTAGTATCATTGATACTGCTGTTGGTTGGGAGATCCGTGTTTTCGGGTATGGTATTACTGTAGTCTTCAAGTTTGGGTAGGATATCTGGGATCTCTGTGTGCCGAGGCACGAGGACTCGTGGCAAAGCTGTTGTGGAAAAAAAAAATAGGTTGTCGTGGCAGTTGATTAAATTTTTCTTTATCATAAAGTTTTCTGCATCAAGAAATGTTAGGAGACACAATCAAGTCAATAAGGGTTTTAAAACAGAGAATAACCACAGAATGACAATTAAGAAGATAGCAAAATGAAGACAAACACATCTTTGGATTTTTTTGCCCAGGAAAAGCAATAATAAAAAAATAAAAAAGATTTCCCACTGACCAACTTCCACTCGTGCGTAATGGTAAGGGTTGACACAGACTTCGTCTTTCTTCAGGTGGAAGGCGTACTCGCAGCGGTCACCAGGCTGGAGCTCTTGGTGGTTCTGGAGATCAGGCCAACGCCACAGTCGACAGTATATGACGTGAGGGAGACCTTTACGGTGAAACACTTGAAGTCTGCCGTCTAGAGATCTGATTAAATGCACAAACAAATTTATATAAAGTATGCTGTTGCCAAAGTATAGCTTTTTATTGGGCACATTTAGTTCAATTCAGGATATTTGAACGTAATCTGGTTATTTCAACCATACATTCTCCACTGAAAATATAATAGGAAGTGTGATATTGAACTGGATTGTAGCAACAAGAAACATTAACTATATTTAAGTAAATTAATTGGACATAATATTAGAAAAGATTATAATTTATTAGGTGAGAATACATGACAGAATGTAATTTTTATCTCTTACATTGAAGAGGCTCTCAAGTTTTTAAATAACAGAGCCCACAACACATTAATTGTTGAAGTTATCCTATCTCAACTTTTTTACACTTAAAAATAATCGTGTGGGGTAGGGTTTGAGTGTTTTTGTAACATTTTTGTTTGCAGCCCTGTGAGTCCTCAGACCCATGAATACCATGAAAGTTATATAGTATAGCATGAATACACTACATTCCCCGGCTCTGTGTGGGAGGTAAGCTGTCTCTGGACTTGATTATCGGCTTACCTTAAATCAGGCAAAACTAGGACTGAATAATTTATTAGTAAAGAAATGCTGCTAGAAAAGGCAAATCTTTGAAATTCACAAACATGTAACAGAGGGGAAAAAAACTGGAATGACAAGACACTTATGAAATTTATTTTCAGGAGGTTTTTTTTTAAACAAAAAAATAAATTATACTCCAAAATTATCAGTCAGAAAAACACTGAAAACAGTATTCCAGTTCATACCTTTAAGATGCATGCCAGCCGGAACAGGGATTAAATTTGATCCATAAATAACTATTTCCGTAAATATATCAGTAAAAATCCTTAACCTATTGCAGACATGAAAGGCAGCTATTTGATACATGTTTTTTCAATGCTTATTAAAGTGCCGATTAAGCAAACCCGTAACCAAGCACGATGTGCTTTGTACTTCCATCATCTGTCAGAGATAATTCCAATCTTTTATAATAATATATCATCAGTGCATGTAAACCAACTCTCGCTCGAACCTGTGCTATTTATAGACCTGACACGCCAGAAGGCTAGTTTAATGTTTCACATTGGAAGAAGCTGGTTTAAAATTTACAGTAAAGCTACTCGTGTGCCGGTAAAACATAATTTATTCATCCACCTCTAATAGGTTTGAAGAGGACTGCCTTTCTTAAGCCGTGTTTCATGAAACCTTCTTTACAATGAATTTTTTTTTTGTAAAAAGCATGAACAGAAAATTGTAAATTATTCTAAATTTACTAGTATCTGGTAGCTGAATCGCTAAGCGGAACATTCGGGGTGGGCGACATTCTAAGCAGATGCAAGCATGCCTCGGAGCTGGGGATGGGCGTGTTCTCTTTTGGGCAGTGGTAGGAAAACTCATTAGTGTAAGGAGACAAAATCAGCAGACGATTAAAAAAAAATTTGAGAGCCATCTTTTCAAGAGCCTGTCAAGAACCACGTTTTTTCGGAGTCAAAACTGATTTGTGGCCGAGCCGGACTCAGATCGCTAAAGAGCAGCAAGTGGCTCGCGAGCCGCGATTTGCCGACCACTGTCTTAAGGGTAATGAAGTCATCACTAAAGGACATTCATCTTTCATTGGTTCCAATATCATTTACTTTGGGGTGGGTTGAGGGTTGGGGTATTTTTAATCATGCCTACGACAAAACACGTTCCATTTCATTTGTCGCCTTGGTGGATCAGGCTATCGGTGGGCACATGGGACTAAGTCCGCAGCAACACGCGTGCACTTTTTTTAAAAAACAAAAATAAACCAACACCATGGATTAACAGATAAACGAACTGGTGGAGGCTGTCGGGCGGTTCCATGGGTGTCACAGAAACGGCGAGCCACCATCTTAAAGGAGGCCACCAAGCCCAAATCAACAATCACGGTGTTATTGTTGAATTCCATGAAAAATTGGAAAGAACATCAAAAAATTAAATTGCAAATCTATAAAAAAAAATCTGGGCCTGGGGCTATTTAAATGTATTGCACGGCACCTTGGTGATGGAGTGATCTTCAGTACATGAATATTTCTTGTGTGTGACACGTGCCCTGGCGCCCATCTTGAATCAAGAACATGGTGTCAGCACATTTTGTTCAAATTTTTTTTATTCTGTTGACATCTAATACACAGAAAAATGTTTCACTGTCATGGTGACTGCCACACGACGGACACGCATTAAAACACGGTTATTTGAGTTTATTTCAGTTGGTCAACAGCTACAGTGACGCATTTGTAAATCTGAAAAAAAAAGAATGCCAAATTTTGATCCTATTGCCGATTGCTTGCAGACACGTTACGCTAGTTACAAAGTCATGCTACGTCAGATACATTATTTTGACTGTATTTTTTTGTTTCAAAAAAAGTGCTTTGCATGTAGTTTTTTAAAGGTTGTCATTTGGAAAAGTAAAAACTGACAACAGAGATAATAAATTTGAAGAAGAAAAAAATCTCAATTAAAGCAGATTTCATGGGAAAAAAAAAAAAAAAAAAAAAAAAAGGAGATTACTCAAATCTTGTCTTTTTCATGTTACGTCAGTTACAATTCCATAATGATTTTTTAAAAAAATATGTTTTTGCTTAATACATTTGTTTTTATACACGCTATTGTTTTACAGTCTGCCAACGATAAGACCCAAACCCGCGTATAGTTAAATTAAGCACACTTGATGAAATTTGTTTTTCATTTCTACTGGATGCAAACTGAAATTATATTTCTGAAAGTTACGTCCATTGCTGTAAAAATTCACAGCCCACCCAGAGCGAGCACATGAATAAACCGTCAACATTAAGTTATCGCTTATGGCCGCAAATATATCTGGACGTTAATGCAAACGTGACATCACCAGTACTAAAATTAAAGTACCATGATTAGAGTGTGGCCGTGGACGAAGTTAAACAGAAGACACCCCCCCCCCTTTATGTGTGGACAAGTAAGCCTACTCCCAAAGCAAGACTAACCCAACAAAGCCATGCAGGAGCTTGTTCAACAGCTCAGCCAACATCAGTATGAAGCCCTTGACAACCAGAAATAGCCCAGGAACCAATCACTGTGGCTCCGCCCACGTAACTACTGATAGTAACTAGTAACTTCAAACAAATAACCAAAGACCCATCATCAGTGGCGGCGGATTCGGAAAAAGGGGTAGGGGGACGAATGGGTGGGGTTCCGTAGCTCTGTGTGTCCAATGTCTTTATGGGAACCAAAGGCGTATATGAGAATATTTTAAATGGACTTTATTTCTAATGTCATAAAAGCTATTTTCTAACACATTCTACCCCATCACAACCAAAAAAAAAAAAAAAAACTCATGTTTTTTCTGGATTCGCCACTGACATTCTTCACAATAATCGAATCATCAATACATAACTGAGATGGTGATTTTTTTATTTTTTTCCCCGGGGGCTGGGGTGGGTGGAGGGGGGAATGAAATTAGTATCAGGCCTCCTAGCCTCTTAGTTGCTGGGTTGGGGGGGGGGGGCTGGAGTCTGGAGTAGGGGGGGGATTAGTAAGTACTTTAGTACCACGGCCCGGGGTATTAGATGACTTCTATCGCTGACCCAGATCTTGCTCAGAGAAGAAACCAGTTAAAGGATAATCAGTTCCCTCACACGACCTGGGTATCGGGTGATGTTACTTCTCTGGGGGTGGGATAACACGCGCAGCTAGGTTGTTAGGATGGGGAATAAATCAGTACTGGGGTTTCCATGAAATATTTAACCAATATATGGAAATACACCAGTGCTGGGGTTCTCTTAAAATAGTTTAACACTATATGGAAATTAATCAAGTACTGGCATTTTCTTAAAATAGTTTAACAGTATATGGAATTCAATCAAGTATTGGCATTTTCTTAATGTAGTTAAACACTATATGGAAATTAATCAAGTACTGGCATTTTCTTAATATAGTTACACACTATATGGATGTATGGAAGAAAGAGACCAAATACAAACTAGATTACTATCGACTAAAGACGTATTATTCTTGTTACCAATTACCTGCATCACTGTTCCGCGAGGATATTTTGTCAATGCTCTTACTATCGAAATAAATCGAGGGTGGCGTTTGCATTCCTAACATGGTTATTCATAATTTCAGAATCATCAATTCTAATAACAACATCTTGACAGATGCCACCAAAGAATTAAGGGTATTTTTTAAAATTTTACATTGCTTGCCCCGGGGGGGGGGAGGGGGAGAGAGAGAGAGAGAGAGAGAGAGAGAAATGCTGCTTTCGTCCCACACAAAAAAAATCTGAGA
>CAXITT010000365.1:0-12238 GCA_964033795.1 Lymnaea stagnalis
CCAGACTTGGTCGCCACAGGGTTCAGTCAGCCCCAGCCAGACTTGGTCGCCACAGGGTTCAGTCAGCCCCAGCCAGACTTGGTCGCCACAGGGTTCAGTCAGCACCAGCCAGACTTGGTCGTCACAGGGTTCAGTCAGCACCAGCCAGACTTGGTCGTCACAGGGTTCAGTCAGCCCCAGCCAGACTTGGTCGCCACAGTGTTCAGTCAGCCCCAGCCAGACTTGGTCGCCACAGGGTTCAGTCAGCCCCAGCCAGACTTGGTCGCCACAGGGTTCAGTCAGCCCCAGCCAGACTTGGTCGCCACAGGGTTCAGTCAGCACTAGCCAGACTTGGTCGTCACAGGGTTCAGTCAGCACCAGCCAGACTTGGTCGTCACAGGGTTCAGTCATTACCAGCGATATTAGACCGTTGCAGTCCAAAGCCAGCTCATTGACTTTAAAAAAATGATTCGAGTATGAATCAAAGTCTTAAACTATCAAACGATTCCTTTGATTTTTTTGTTTCATCCTGTTACCTGACGGCGTTTTCTTTTAAAAGTTAAAATAAAGTTTTGAGCGAGTCAACATAGAAAAGAGTCGTTATAACTGAGAGTCAATATAAATATCAAAGGAGCCCGAATGATCGATTCATTGATCGTGGGCCCTCAAAATATAGAAGAAGAAGATATATAAATATTTATTTAAAAAAGGAAATATAACTAATCGAAATGACACGCTTTTATAACGTGACAGTTCACGCGCACTGTGGTTCTCGTGTTATTTTAAGAAAATAAAAACTATCATTTCAATGTTGATTCTCTTTATGTTGATTCTCTTTATATTGATTCTCTTATGCTGATTCTCAAAACCTTGATTCTCTTTACGGTGATTCTCTTTACGTTGATTTTTTTAAACGTGATTCTCTTTACGTTGATTCTCTTTAGGTTGATGCTCTTTACGTTGATTCTCTTTATGTTAATTCTCTTTACGTTTATTATCGTTATGTTGATTCTCTTTACCTTGATTCTCTTTACGTTGATTCTCTTTACGTTGATTCTCTTTACGTCGATTCTCTTTACGTCGATTCTCTTTACGTCGATTCTCTTTATGTTGATTCTCTTTACGTTGATTCTATTTACGTTGATTCTTTTTACTTTGATTCTCTTTATGTTGATTCCCTTTACGCTGACTCTCTTTACCTTGATTCTCTTTCAGTTGATCCTCTTTACCTTCATTCTCTTTACGTTTATTCTCTTTTTGTTGATTCTCTTTACGTTGATTCTCTTTACGTTGATTCTCTTTACGTTGATTCTCTTTACGTTGATTCTCTTTAGGTTGATTCTCTTTACGTTGATTATCTTTAATTTGATTCTCTTTAATTTGATTCTCTTTATGTTTATGTTCTTTACGTCGATTCTCTTTACGTTCATTCCATTTACGTTGATTCTCCTTACGTTGATTCTCTTTATGTTGTTTCTCGTTACGTTGATTCTCTTTATGTTGATTCTCTTTACGTTGATTCTCTTTACGTTGATTGTCTTTATGTTGATTCCCTTTACGTTGATTCTCATTACGTTGATTCTATTTATGTTGATTCTCTTTACGTTGATTCTCATTACGTTGATTCTCTTTACGTTGATTACATTTACGTTGATTCTCTTTACGTTGATTCTCTTTACGTTGATTCTATTTACGTTGATTCTATTTATGTTGATTCTCTTTACGTTGATTCTCTTTAGGTTGATTCTCTTTAGGTTGACTGCACGTGTTTGTTTACGCGTTGTCTTTATTGCGAAAAAGCGCTTTATACAGTTGCGTAGGAAGAAAGTGATGGGGGCAGCAGCCAAACCTACGCGGTTCTAAACTTTGTTGCGCCACTCACTTTATAGTTTGCCAGAGTACTTCCTGAATCATTTATTTTTTCATCGACATTGTATCTTAAATCTACCAGCCATTGCTATCCTCATGGCACTTTACGTTATTAGTAAACTATCTCATACCCCTAGACAACAAACTGGTTACAGAAAAAAAATGTTGAGTAACCGTCTGCAACCCGTTTTCGCATACAACATTTGAGATTCGATTACCTAGAATCGATATCATGAAGTGTGTATCCAATACAGAAGCTGTGGAGGTCGAATGCTTCGGTACATCAGCATTCTATCATGAGTTGATGGTTTGAGAACCTTTATGCCAGACTTGTTTTTTTTTTTTTTTTTTTTTTTTGTTTTGCTTCACATACAGAACATGTGTTTGAAGTGGGCTGTTTGGTGTGGGCTGTTTGGTGTGGGCTGTTTTGTGTGGGCTGTTTGGTGTGGGCTGTTTGGTGTGGGCTGTTTGTGTCCAGTCTCTGAGCGTTTTTCCGCACGAAGATATACCCTTTTTTTTTTTTGCAGGTCACGTGTATTTGTTGAGCTAGTCTGTGAAACGTGATTAGTCGGTAACTGCCAGCACTATATTTAATCCATGTACACGTTTATATGTATTATCTATTGTACATATTTGGCTTCAGGTGTGGCTGCTTCCTTTTTTTACAACCAGACCTCCCACATACTCAACATGTTTGACATTAATAGTACTGAGTGAAAAGGAAAAGCTTTCAAGCAGCGAGAGTCGTGTGTGACTGTTGAACTCGGGTATAAGACTTGAATTTTTTAGGAGGCAACTATTATATTCATCATTAAAGAGCCACGGGTGTGGCTCTCTTTCTCTCTCTCCCTCTCTCTCTCTCTCTCTCTCTCTCTCTCTCTCTCTCCAGGTAATCTAATTAAATGACTGGTCTTCACATAATGTCATTTTGTAACTTATTTGTCTGAAGCGCTTACCGTGATGTGAAGCTTGCATCTGCTCAGAGGTTCGAAAAAATATCTCAGAATGTCAATTTGTAACTGTTTGTCTATATTCATCATTAAAGAGCCACGGGTGTGGCTCTCTTTCTCTCTCTCCCTCTCTCTCTCTCTCTCTCTCTCTCTCTCTCTCTCTCTCCAGGTAATCTAATTAAATGACTGGTCTTCACATAATGTCAATTTGTAACTTATTTGTCTGAAGAGCTTACCGTGATGTGAAGCTTGCATCTGCTCAGAGGTTCGAAAAAATATCTCAGAATGTCAATTTGTAACTGTTTGTCTGAAGAGCTTACCGTGATGTGAAGCTTGCATCTGCTCAGAGGTTCGAAAAAATATCTCAGAATGTCAATTTGTAACTGTTTGTCTGAAGTCAACAACGAATTGTAGCAGGCTGGCCGAGCCGCACTGAGGTCGCTAAAGAGCCGCATGTGGCTCGCGTGCCGAGATTTGCCGACCACTGGAATAACCCTTCGATATTAGTCAAAATTAATTACTTTGATATTTGAAGTCGTTCAAACATGTAGTCCCGACTGCTAACGACAGCAAGTAAAAATTTAAGTAGCCCCCCAGTGCAGCTTCTAGGAATCTTGGTTATATTATTTCTAACAAGATGTCTCTAGATAAACATATCTCTCACATTTGTCGTTCGGCATACACCGCCATCCGTCAGATTAGTTCCATCCGCCACTACCTTACAGTTAGCGCTAAAAAAAAACTCTAGTCTGTGCTCTTGTTCTCTCTCGTCTTGACTATTGCAACACTCTTCTGTCAGGTTCACCAAAACACTGCATAGAAAAACTGCAGAAAGTTCAAAACTCAGCTGCTAGGCTAGTTCTAAAGGCAAAAAAACGTGATCACGTCACTCCACTACTCCATTCCCTTCATTGGCTACCTATACAGGCACGCATTGACTACAAGTTGTCTGTTCTCTGTCACAAATTTTTCTCGGATTTCTGCCGTTCCTATCTAACCGAACTTCTTTCTGTCTATTCACCCCTTCGACAGCTTTGCTCCTCCGCAGACACGCGTATTCTGTCCATTCCCAAGACACACACTAAAACATATGGTGAACTATCTATCTCTTTTTTGCGCCCCCAAACAATGGAATTCTTTGCCACTACACATCCACAATATACCCACCATCCAGGCCTTCAAAACTGCACTCAAAACACATCTCTTTAAACTATACTACCCTGACTGATTCCCCTCCTCTGACTGATAAATGATCTTGTTGGCTGCCGTCCATGCTTTGCCTTGTAAAAGTCCTGGGGTTCATGCTGCTCTTTATTTCACTATTTTATTTTATTTTAATGTCATGATTATGTCTCTTTTGATAATATTTTTAAAAACAGAGCGGTGAGCCCAGCCCTAGGCTAGGGTACCGCGCTATAAAAGACAACTAATTATTATTATTATTATTATTATAAGAATGTTGGAATTTGAAAAGCTTTCAAGTATGTTAATGAGATGCAAACGACGTTCGTAAATAAAACGTTATATATGCACACCTTTCTAAAGGTTGCACAGAATACAAACTCAAAAGTTTAGTCAAATGCATTCATCAGTATAGCAGAAAATATTCATAGAAATGTAAATTAATTTATATATATACTGAGACCGCTCTCCATAATATTCCTGCCTTATCAGTAATGAATGAACTGGATGAAGAGCCAACTTTACAGGAGCTCGAAAAAGCCATCGATTACCTTGTGGATGGGAAGGCTCCAGGGAATCGACGGCATCCCAGCGGATATCCTCAAAAATGGAAAACCTATCCTACTTCAGCCCTTACATGAGCTCCTCTGTCTGTGTTGGGAAACAGGTCACATTCCCCAGGAAACGAGAGACGCCAACATCGTAACATAAAAATAAAGGGGACCGAAGTGATTGCAATAACTACCGAGGTATTTCTCTCCTTAGCTTTGTTGGAATGACTTTTGCCCGGGTTGCCCTTAAACGATTGCAGAGCCTTGCGAACCGCATCTACCCAGAGTCCCAGTGTGGCTTCAGGAGTGGGCGCTCAACAATAGACGTGATATTTTCGCTACGCAAAATGCAGGAGAAATGTCGCGAACAGCATATGCCTCTTTATATTGCCTTCATAGACCTGACCAAGGCATTTGACTTGGTAAGTCGAAGAGGTCTTTTCCGTATCCTGCAAAGAAAAGGTTATCCCCCATGACTGCTCACAATAATACAGTCATTTCACAAAAACATGCACAGCATAGTAACTTTCAATGGCACTGTCTCTGAGTCATTTCCACTTAGCACCGGAGTAAAACAGGGTTGTGTACTGGCACCAGCGCTCTTTTCAATTTTCTTTTCGATGCTGCTTCAATTTGCCTTCAGTGACTGTGAAAATGGAGTGCACTTCCATACAAGATCTGATGGAAGACTGTTCAATATCGCCCGCCTTCGTGCAAAGACCAAAGTAAAAAAGGTGCTGATTCGTGAACTGTTGTTCGCTGACTATGCCGCCTTAACATCTCACACAGAAGAAGGTCTGCAGGGGCTGGTTAATCGCCTATCACATGCTTGTAAAGAGTTTAATCTTTCGATTAGTCTACAGAAAATGTAATGATGCAAGAAGCACCGTCCCCTCCAATCATATCTTTTGAGGGTCATAATCTTTCAGTTGTTAATCATTTCATATACCTGGGATCCAATATTTCTAGTTCTCTCTCCGTTGATGAAGAGATCAATATCAGGATTGCAAAAGCAGCAGCAACTATGGCTAAACTGAATAAGCGGGTGTGAAATAATCTCAATCTAACAGATAAAACAAAAATAAGTGTCTGTCAGGCATGAGTGCTTAGCACGCTACTATATGGTAGCGAAGTGTGGACCACATATACCAGTCAGGAGCGGAAACTCAACAGCTTCCATCAAAGATGTCTGCGTCGCATTTTGCGCATTCGTTGGCAGGACAGGGTGCCTAACGTGGAGGTCTTGGAACGTGCACACATGTTTAGCATATTCTCCTTTCTTATCAAGAGACGCCTTCACTGGTTAGGTCATGTACGGAGAATGGAGGAAGGACGTATCCCAAAGATTTGGTATGGTGATTTGGCAGAGGGGACAAGACATATTGGATGACCGCGCCTGAGATTTATTGACGTTTGCAAACGAAGCATGAGGGAAGCCAATATTGAAACAAACGATTGGGAGTTCATTGCCAAACATCGCTCCAACTGGCGTGCAGCAGTGTTTGGAGGAGTGAGAAACGAGGCCCTCGAATCAAAAAGAACAATTCGAAAATCAAGAATTTACCGGGTTTCAACATTCTCCTGCGAGAGATGTGGCCGTGATTGCCATTCTAGGATTGGCCTAGTGAGCCACTCGTCAAAGTGTAGAGCTATATAGCTACTCTATCGTCTCACGTAAACGGAAGGATGCCATAATAACATAACGCAAACTAAAGCTCAGAAGAATGGAGGAGAAGTGGGTTTCATTTATATGCTATTGTGGACCAACGAAATGATGTAATCCCCATTGCTAGTACGGGCCAATAAAATCATATAATCCCCAGTTCTATTACCGGCCAATGAAATCATATAATCCCCAGTGCTATTACAGGCCAAGGAAATCCTATAATCGCCAGTGCTAATACCGGCCAATGAAATCAAATAATCCCCATAGCTATTACTGGCCAATGAAATCATATAATCCCCCGACCACTGATATCCACGAATAACTCATCGTCCCACTGCTTGTAATCGGATGTCTTGTTCCACTTCACTGAAGCCATTTCTTTTCATCACCTATTCAAATCCAAATTTTGTAATCTGCTGAAAGCAACAGCCTGAAATGTGTATTGACCAACCCAGCCACGGAAGTCTTATAATTTAAGACATTTTTCCCCGGAATCTTCTAATAACGTCAACTTTTTGCAATCCTTTGTTTAAACCATCGGGAACAAACAGCTTCTTCAATGATTTGAAGTAATTTAATGTTAATAAACCTGTGAAGGAGCTTTTTGAATTTAAAGGTAAGTAGGTAAATAAAGGTACATAATTACAGTTTTAAAAAACCAAAAGAATATATAAAAAAATTATGATTCGCAGTAGAAAAGAAAAATTTAATCACCTTCGCGGATAAAAACTATTTTTAAAAAAAAACTAAAATTATGAAACTATTCCGATTTATCATAAAAGATTGCGCAGATCAAACCCTGGGGCATGCTAAGCAGACCCACCCTGCAGAAATAACTTCATCAATATTTTGAATCAATATTTAATTTTTGTTGGAATGTATTAGATAAATTTTTATGAAATATTTTCCCCCCTCCCACATCAACCAATTGAAATCAAACTTATTATGACGATGTCAACGTGACTCACAACTTGAGAACCGCTAACGACGGCCAATCATAATCTTAGTTCACTGTGACTCTAGCATACGAGGTGTCTTGGTTTTTCCAATTTAAAAAAAAAAAAAAAAAAATTTAAAACACAAAACAACACAAAAAAACCTGGCCAGGAAGCGATCGATTCACAGCGTCGTCTTCTTCGAGACTGCATATGCTATTTTCAGATTGGTTCATTTTCGAGGTTCCCTGTGGTGAGCCTTTCAAAAGTGTCTTTTCTTTTTCTTTTTTTTGTGTGTAAGCGGTTGTTGTTTTTTTTCCAAATTATAATTTCGTCATTAGAGAGTAGCGCATGAGTGGTGAATTTTCACTTTGTAAACATTCTTATCAGAAAAGGGGGAAGGTGGGGGAGAAAATCCTAATTATTTTTTAGAAAATTAATTTTTCTATTTAAAAATCAGTCAATGGAAGTTTAAAATGCATCGGCGCATCTGAGCTTGAAGATCTAACTCCGATCTTAGGACATAATCTCTGTCGTATCGTATCCGGAAATTGGTTTGAAAGAAATTTCGTCAACGGAAAATTGATCTACGGAAATTTGATCGAACGGAAATTTGGTAGAATCTTTTTTTTTCAGCTCACACGTTAAAATTGTGCTTCAAGTTTTTTTTTTTAAACGCATTTTTGTTGTTGTTCTGTTAAGTATAGTGCGTTCAAAAAGAAATTTGACGCCAAATTTTAACTGTGAACTGAAAAAAAAGATTAGAACAAATTTCCTTTGATAAGATTTTCGTCGATCAATTCTCCGTCCACGATATTTTCTCTCAAACAAAGTTCCGGTAACCCTCTCATATATATATTGGATTGAGAGCCAGTGAGAGCCTATGATCAATATTTATCCCAGAATAGTCAGTGGCAAAGTGAGTCCTTAAAGAGATAGTTATGCTTGAGGGAATCTTTCTCAAGCATTCAACAACAAAAATTGTATTTTTTTTAAAATAATTATGTGCGGTTTCTATTGCTTGCGGAATGCTGAGGTGGACTTCTCATTGCTGAGGTGGGCTTGTCATTGCTGAGGTGGGCTTGTCAATGCTGAGGTGGCCTTGTCACTGCTGAGGTGGGCTTGTCAATGCTGAGGTGGGCTTTTCAATGTTGAGGTGGACTTGTCATTGCTGAGGTAGACTCGTCATTGCTGAGGTGGACTCGTCATTGCTGAGGTGGGCTTGTCATTGCTGAGGTGGGCTCGTCATCGCTGAGGTGGACTTGTCAATGCTGAGGTGGGCTTGTCGTTGCTTCTCAAGCCATCCTACTGGCGACACTCAAATGCAACTGACCCAGGCTCCAAGCATCACAGAAAGTCTAAGACACGAACCCACAAAACCGTAAGCAGATTAGATAGTGTGTCCTTGAAGTAGAAGATGATTACAGGACCCCGGATTAAGCCTCTGGTGAAGCGGAATCCTTGACCGGATGAAGAATTTTATAAATATCACTTTGACTTCGAAGTAAGGTTTGGGAAAGGGATAAAGCTGATAAAAAAACCTACACTTTAAAGCTATCACACATCACTAATTATTGAGAACTTATTCTTAACTTTTTTAAGCCTTTTTTTTTTCGGGATCGTGGGGGGGGGGATCTTTTTATTAAATTATAATCCTGAAAGAAGGAAAAAAATTATCTGCACATTTTGATGTTTATTGGGGGGGGGGGGGGTTGAGTGAATTGGAAAAATTTCGCGGTCTAGGGGGTTTGAAAAGGGGGAGTGCTTCAACTACGTCACAACCAAAGTTCTGTGCCTTAGGCACTCGACCGATGTGTAACTTAGGCTTTTAAGAAAGTTGGAGATGGGGAGGGCCAGGGTGGGGGGGGGTCGATCTAGGGGATTTGAAAAGGGGGCTAACACGGGTAGATTTTAGACACACGATTGGCTAAAATAAAGACAATCAGTGTTCTAAATAAATGTAATTGATTAAATGAAATATAATATGAATAAAGATACATACAATCCATATATAAAGAAATGAATACATGTGGTCCAACACTAACAATATCTAAAACTCACAGTAATATGAGCATTAATATCGCAAGTCTGAGTTCCTGGAATTATAATTTCCGCTATCTATTGAATGGCCTTATCTAGTACTTAGCAAATGCAACGGAAAGCTAGTCACGCATCGATATGCTCATCTAGTCTCTCTCCAACTGTAGGGGAATATCCCCAGTATTTATACTGAATCATTTCACGTAGCTTGACCATAAATGTAGGTCAACGTTCGCTTAGACGATGGTCCAGCAATTATAAGGTTCACGGCGTGTCACCCTTCCTGGAAGGGGGTCAGCTGATATGGGGTACATCTAGAAAATGACCCTACCTTGTAACAGGTGTTTGTATAAGTTAATATTAAAACATGAATTAAGGTATTAAATCATGTTAAAGTGATACAAAGATTCATTTCATTGCTTTAAAAGGTCTGAACTGAAACAACGCTTTAAACACGTTAAAAGAAACACAAATGCTGCGTTGGTTAATATTTTCGTTAAGCCTAAATTAACATGAAAAAAAAAAATCTCATGTCAACCACCTCGCTACATGATCTCATTGTTTTTTTTTTGTTTTGTTTTTTTAAGGCGATTTAGATATGAATGAAATTTGACTTTGAAATATACCCCAAGCAACAAATCAACATTGACGGGAGAGAAAGAGATCATTCAGGCACATGTATTTTGTAAAACTTGATAAATATAGACCAGCCTATAACGGAAATAATTACTTAAGTGTGTTATGCAAATGCATGATGTGGTGGAGCATGCCAGGGCCCTTCATGAGCTGTAGCGCCACTGATGATGATGATGACGTTGTTGTTATACCAATGTATTCATCTTTAAGTTAAGCATGTAGACTTGTGCTTATCATTACGTGTAACAGACAAGTGTATATACAATTTCTATTCCTGCCATTATATAACGCAACATGCATTTGACAAGTGTGTTTACTATTTCTATACATCCCATTACACAAAGCTGTGTGCATTAGACACGTGTATATACTATTTCTATACATCCCATTACACAAAGATGTGTGCATTAGACACGTGTATATACTATTTCTATACATCCCATTACACAAAGCTGTGTGCATTAGACACGTGTATATACTATTTCTATACATCCCATTACACAAAGCTGTGTGCATTAGACACGTGTATATACTATTTCTATACATCCCATTACATAAATTTACGTGTATTAGACAAGTGTATATACTATTTCTATATATCAAATTACACTACAACTTCTATACATCGCGTCACATAAAGCTGTCTTTCTTCAGACACAGGCCCTTTCTCCCCATTCCCCCCTTTTTTCGGCCAACGTAAAATAAACTTTAAAAACGTTGTGATGGACATAGTAATGTGAAGCTTTATGAGCTTGGTTTTAATGGGGACCACTTGTATGACCTATCTCGAGAAAAAAATTACAGTTAAAAGATGATTAGAACATTGTTAACTATAGAACGACATTGTTGATGACAACCTATTACAATTTCGCTAGAGACTCACATTGTTGATGACAACCTGTTACAATTTCGCTAGAGACTCACATTGTTGATGACAACCTGTTACAATTTCGCTAGAGACTCACATTGTTGATGACAACCTATTACAATTTCGCTAGAGACTCACATTGTTGATGACAACCTATTACAATTTCGCTAGAGACTCACATTGTTGATGACAACCTGTTACAATTTCGCTAGAGACTCACATTGTTGATGACAACCTGTTACAATTTCGCTAGAGACTCACATTGTTGATGACAACCTATTACAATTTCGCTAGAGACTCACATTGTTGATGACAACCTATTACAATTTCGCTAGAGACTCACATTGTTGATGACAACCTGTTACAATTTCGCTAGAGACTCACATTGTTGATGACAACCTGTTACAATTTCGCTAGAGACTCACATTGTTGATGACAACCTATTACAATTTCGCTAGAGACTCACATTGTTGATGACAACCTATTACAATTTCGCTAGAGACTCACATTGTTGATGACAACCTGTTACAATTTCGCTAGAGACTCACATTGTTGATGACAACCTGTTACAATTTCGCTAGAGACTCACATTGTCGATGACAACCTGTTACAATTTCGCTAGAGACTCACATTGTTGATGACAACCTGTTACAATTTCGCTAGAGACTCACATTGTTTTTACTGGAACTCAATGTATCCAATTCTGCGATTATTGGAAACGATGAATTTTAGTTGCCCTGTAATGTTTATTTTGGTTTAAAATTCCTAAAAATTTCAGCGTTATGATATTGCTGCTGGATGGCGTGTCGTCAAAAGAAAAAAATAATAATAATCTTCCTCTAAAAAAATATAATTAAAAAATAAGGAATATTTCTATTGTTTTCTTTCCCATCAATAATTGTGTTACCTGAAGAAGCAGGTAAAAAAAAAGGGGGGGGGGGTGGTGGGGGTTAATTCCCCAACCAACCTAGACTGAAAGCACTTGCTTATTTTCATTTTTACCCTGTGTAGACGCCCCTGGTAGTCGTGTTGCTATGCAGTCATTCGCTAGACCTTAAAGTTCCTGAAAACCAAAAGGTTGAAATGGTAAACAAAAGATGAAGGGAGCGATGACGCCAGCACAGTCGTGCTCGCTGTGGATATTTCAACACACGTTGTGGTAATTTTTAATTATGTATGTGTCTTCTTTACATCGGCGTGCCACATTTTGAATGACATGAGGCATTTTGTCCTGACGGCTATTTTTGAAATGACTTTTGATGATTTGTATTGATTGGTTATAGAAGCGTTCAAAGTGAATTACAAGTATTTATTTTAAGTTTTAACCGCTTTATATTCGGAGATATTCGGAGTTTTCCGATGTGGTTCACATTTCTCGGAATCTTAAATGTGTCTCATGGACAGATGGATGGATGGATGGAGGGACGGAGGGATGGAGAGACGGAGGGTGGGATGGAGGGAGGGAGGGAGGGGTTGGCGGGATGGGGGGGGGGGGGGGGGGGGGAGGGGTGGGGGGGGGATGGGGGGGGTGGGATGGGAGGTAGGGGGTGGGATGGGAGGTA